>JAXFYN010001303.1:0-21554 GCA_036172215.1 Camellia granthamiana | reverse complement strand
TCAACGGCTGCGTGGCTCGGCTTGGTCAAAGCTAGTCAGCGGCTCAACTGACGTAGTGGATGACGTCAGGCTCGGTGCGCGCGCGTATGGGGCGTGTGGCGCGTTGGATGACGCGTCGTCTACCTCTGAAGGCGCGTGGAGCCCGTGAAGAGCGTGGGATGACGCGTCTTCTTCCTCTGGAAGCGCGTGAAGGCGCGTGGGCGTGTGGTGCGCGTGAGAACGGTGTCAGGGAGGCGCATGGAGTGCGTGCGGGGCCTTCCGATTTTTGTTTTTGATGCGGTTTTCACGGTTGTGCTCGTCTCGTCGGGAAATTCAATTTGGTGTGATCAAAAATTGATTTTGACCACTTTGACTTCTGGGCAATTTTCGAAAACACACTCTGTTTTTGCAGTTTTGCAGAATTTCTGCAAATTCAAGCTACCTTAAACTCTGATACCACTGTTGGTGGGAGTGGGGTGCAAACCACTGTTGGTGATTCACAACGAGAGGCATAAAAACTGAACCAAACTAATATTTATTTCACTAAAATATAATTCTGTAAAACTAAACAGAGAGCACTCTTCTTCTACTTCTCTCCCAGACATTGAACTCTCATAATACAATAGCTATTTATAGATAGCCTAGACAGTGTAAAAGTATACAATCATAAATGTGAAAGCCTGCAGCCATTGTTTACTTCATGCCAATCTTTCTTCAACAATGGAGGCTGTCAAATATGGTGGGTGGTTGGCTACCTACCATCATCAAGATCAAGCTTATTTTCAACCATCATCCCCATAAAAACATTAAAACTCATATTAAATTATCGAAATATTTCATCAAATTTGTCTCCTTTTTGGTAATTTTTTATGTAAGTCTCATTCTTTTTAAAATATAAATAGTCTTACATACTCTTATAACGTAAATATAAATTAAAAAATAAAATAAATAAAATGCTTTCGTTTGACCTTATTTGATGTTTTGTTTTGTATATCCATTTTATTCTTCAATAAAGTTTTTTTTTTTTATTGATCAAAATTTAGAAATAAATAAATAAATAAAATGATGTAATAAATTAAGTGATAAATAGTGTCTCCACTTTTCACGTGAACATTGTTAGAGCTAATGAAAAAAATATCATAAAATAATTCATGAAGATTTTACACATACAATAAAATATCACAGACTATTTTTTTCATGATTTTTAGTATTATTCTCTCCAAGTAATCAAGATACTATAAATTGAAAGTGAAGAGCCAAAGATTGCACAATATACATATCTTCCAAAACGAAGCAAGAAATGCCTTGCAATGCCTTCCACAAGATCAAAATGAACATATATTCTATAACGAAGCAAGAAATGCCTCGCAATGCCTTCCACAGGATCAAAACAGCAGGTTTCTTGCACAACATTGGGGTCATTAGAAGCAGTAAAGTTATTGTTTGCCCTTTTTGCAAAACTGAGGTTCAAACAGGTTCTCATGTGCTCATACATTGCCCACAAGTATGGAAGCTGGATTGGTGGGGAATCAGATGGGTAACAACTGCAAATGTGGAGGGTCGGTTGAATTGGTGGATGGGTGTGAAGTTCAAAAAGCTGGAATTGCAGATTTGGAAGACATTACATTTTGCCATGTTGCGTTCCACTTGGAAGGCAAGGAATGAGTGTGTATTTAATGGCCATCCACCAAACTTTGCTGAGGTTGAGGAGCTTTGGTGAGCCCTGCAGTGCCAACCTAATTGTGATTGCTGTGACTTGCTGTGATGCTTTGAGCAGTTACTTTTTCTTTATTAATGTATTATGTACTCTTATATAGTTTTTTCTCATCAATAAAGTTTCTTTGGTTAATCGAAAAAAAAACATCCTTTGGTCCCTCTTCTCCATCCTCCTCATCGTCTTTAGGCCTTGTTTGGGAAGACTAAATAAGTGCACTTTTTGTCTTTTTTGACTAAAAAAGTGTGGTTGAAAATATGGATGTTTGGGTTAACTTTTTGACTTTTTATGGAAAAATGTGTAATAAAAAATTGTAAAAATTAGTTTTTAGAGGAAAATTTGAATTGGGAATTGTGCAGCCGTAATTGTTGACTTTTGGTAAATAGTGTTAACTTTTTAACTTTTTGAGTAACTTTTTGACTTTTTAGATTATTCTCTACATCCCAAACAAGGCCTTAGTCTTGAAAAGACAACACGTCAATATCTGATGCACCACCACCACCATTATTTGCAAAAATTGGTGATCGTGAGTAAGAAAGGAAAAAGGAATTTATTTATATATTTTGTCTTTTAGGAAAAAAAGAAAAAAGATATTTTGGTTTAAATTTTCTGAATTAAGTTTTTTAAAAATTGAGTTTTTTAGTTTTCGTATTTTTTTGTTTTTAGTGAATATTTTTAAAATTTTAAACATTTTTTTTACTTTTTTAGATGCACCTTACTTAGATGTATCTAAAAAGTAAAAAATTTGTGAAAAAAATATTTTAAAAAATTAATAAATACATAAAAATACAAAAAATGTACTGAATTCTTGTTTTTTTTTTTTTTTTGTATTTTTTGGTATTTAGTGAATTTTTAAAGGATTTTTTTTACAATTTTTTTAATTTTTAGGTGTATTTATGTTAGATGTGTCTAAAAAGTAAAAAAAAAATGCTTAAAATATTAAAAAAATTCAATAAAAATAAACAAATACGGAAAATAAGAAAGTAAAATTTTTTAAAAAGTGTTTTTAGAAAATGGAACCGAGCAAGCTGAGACATTTTGAATTTTTTTTCAAATATTACACTTTTGTGCATTATTTGCACCTTGCTTGTAGAGTCAGTGTTAAAGACAACATATAGTCATCCTGTTACAATGCTTTGTGACATTTTGTTCAACCCCTCAATCACAAATAAAAAATAAAAAATATAAGAAGTTTTTGTAAAGCATGATACAAAATTATTTTTGTAATTTTATGGTCAAATATCATTGCTCAATTAGGTTTAAAACTATGCAGAAAGGACTCTTTCAGATGACGAGCCGTATGGAATGGCGGAACTAAGTATCTTAGGACCATCGTCCAATTCCCTGAGCTTCACTGGATGCAATTAGGAAGCATATATGAAAGAAATTCACAAAGAGAGAGATATTATTTCATTGTTATTTTATTAAAGAGATAGTTGTTGGTATTTTTTCATAATAATACTAAAAAAATATATAGAATAAAATTAAATAGAAATGACAAAATAATAATTTTTTTTAATTAAATAATGAAATATAGAATAAACCACAAAACTAAAAATATAATAATGAACTAGATTGCATCATGGAACATATTACAAGATAAATCCACATAGACAGACAAAATAATATACAAGAAATAGTTTAAATCTAAAAGTTTGAAAAACAAAAGATAAGAGATGCAAATTGATACTTGTATGATACCACAGTTTCCTTAAAACAGATTCACTGTCTCCCGATGGATGGTGGAGGTGCACCGGCGTCTATCTCCCAAGATATAATGGTCGATACCAGCTCATGCAAAAGCACATTCTGAATAGTTTCGGTGAACTTAACAATAACAGCACTCTCTCTTTAACAAGAATCAAAGAATGAGCTAGCCAAAAGGAAGATAAAAAAAAATTATTTGGTGTAAAACCATCTCCAACTTTATCTAAAGAAAATCATAAATTTTCCACCTCAAAAATATTTATATATCATACCTCTAAGTTGGAAGGAAAATGCCCTTTTTATACTTATAGGGAAAGGATCTTAGCCATGAATGCTACCATAAAACCTAGCATCAATGGCCATCAACTCCAGCTATTATGGCTAGAGTTATAAAGGTTAAAAACTCATGGCTACTAATATGGTCATCAATTCCATAATCAAAAGATAAGAGTTACAAAAGTCTAAAAATTTCATATACTTAATATATACAAATTGACAGGGATAGGCCCACGCCCACCGTGGGTAAACCTAGGCCCACCATGTAAACCCCATTGCACAACCCGGTTAGTAAAACCCAGCACAGCTGGAGGCCAACTGATCAGGGAACGCCAATGATGCTCGGACACGTGGCAGATGCAGAGCAGGCCACGTCAGCAGACAAAGATCTGCAAAGTTATTGCCACAGCACATCACCATTAATGCAATCCATCACAGCATTTATTGCGACAACACCTCTCAGCCGGAAGGGCTCCCCGTCATCCTGAACAAGGCGAACCACGGCACAAGCTTTCGGCGGGAAGGTCAGAACGACAGAGACAGCAAAATGATTACCAAGAGATATAAGCGAAGTTTGAAGACAAGATGAAGGTTAAGTTTTCTATCTCTCTCTCTCTCCCTCTCTGACTACATTGTCTACCACCTATTCTAATTCATACACCGGAGGGTTCGCCGGGGGACTACCCCGTTCCCCGTTGAACTTGTTTGTAGGTTATCCAGTGGGCCCGAGGAGCTTGGACCGGTCTAGCCCATTCACGAGGACGAACTGTATTATCAGTTGGCGCCGTCTGTGGGAACCTGGTTGATCCGTGCGCCAGTTGTGTTCATTGTCGCCGGAGACCCTGTTCCAGTAACTTCTATTTCTCACCCGTCAAGTGTATGGTCACGACTAGATCCATGGCCTCTTACCACAATGCTACCGATCACCAAACAGATCCTCTCAATCCAAACAACCCACCACAATACTTCATTGAGCTCACCAATAGTATCAACCGTATGGCCGAACAGAACCAGGCCTTAATCAATGCTCTACTCCAACGAAACCTCCCTACTCCTCCACCACCTCCAGATATTCCACCCCATCCAGAACAAATTCCGGGCCATGCCATCCCGCAACCCAATCCTCCCAACTCGGAGGGCTTGCAACCCCCTCACCCACATATACATCCACCGCCTCCACCCCCACACCCATCGGTTATAGCACCAGCCCCCGAGGGGGAAGCCAGCAGCATCCAACACCTTTCTCCCTCTGGTGGTGATAACACCCCCCTCTGGGACGCTGAGCTCCGAGCCATGAAGCTCCAGCTACAAGGGGTCATGCAGAACATCCAGCATAAGCCCTCCACCACTGCAAACTCGCCATTTGTCGCCTCCATCCGAGACAAACCCCTGCCTGCCAAATTCAAAATGCCCACCATTGACTCCTTCGATGGTACAATTGACCCGATCGACCATCTGGAGACTTACCGCACCCTCATGATCCTCCATGCCTTCCCTGACGAAATCATGTGCCGAGCCTGCCCCGTGACACTAAAGGGGTTGGTTCGGCTGTGGTTTAGTTAGTTACCACCGGACTCGGTATCCACTTTCCAGCATCTCAGTGACTCTTTCTTGAGCCACTTCATCGGCGCCCAGCGCCAGCGACGCCCGGCCACCCAGCTGCTCAACATCCGTCAGACCGAGGGGGAATCACTACGCAGCTTCGTCACTCGCTTCAATACCGAAGCTCTGCAAGTTGCCGAAAATGACGACAAGGTCATCCTCACAGCCTTCACGGCCGGCTTGCGGTCATCTGACTTCCTTTTCTCACTCTCCAAGAACCCCCCGACCTCCATGGCAGCCCTACTCGCCAAAGCCCAAAAATACATGAATGTCGAGGATTCACTAGCCGCTCGGCAAGATCCGCCAACTAAAAACCCAACCCCCAGAGAAAAGAGAAAAGACCAAGAACCCAGTACCACCCAATATCATAGCCAAACACCCCGCTATACCGACCGACCCCCTCGTCCCGACCGGTCAGCACCAGCCTGACCCCCCGGTCGGTTCGAGCGGTATACGCCTCTCAATTCTCCCATGGAACACGTCCTCAACCAGATCCAACGGGACTACCCCCTCAAGTGGCCTCCCCCTCCACGGAACCCTTCCAGCCGGAAAGACCAATCTAAATATTGCCGCTTCCACCAGGACCATGGCCATAACACAGACGATTGCATCAGTCTCAAGGATCAGGTGGAGGCCCTCATTCGTCAGGGGCGCCTAAGCCGATTCACAGACACCCGCCCTCAGCAGAGGCAAAGAACTGAGCCTCACAGAGATAATCGCCGACATACCCCACCGCGGCAGCCAGCCCAACCAAACCAGGGTCATGACCGACCCCCCCAACAGCCTCGACCTCAAGGTAATCCACCCCCACCAGTTGGTGAAATCAGAGTTATTTCAGGCGGTCTTGCTTGTGGGGGACCGTCTCGCTCAGCTCAGAGGGTAGAACTCAGAAAAATACGACAGGGCTCAGACAAGGCAGTCGCCACGATAGACCGACCCCCCAAACAGCCCAAGCAGTGGACAGAGCCCATCACCTTCACGGACGCCGACTGTGCAGGCATCCGTTATCCTCATGATGGCCCTCTCGTCGTTTCCGCCATCCTCTCCAATTATAAGGTCAGACGAGTTCTCATCGACAATGGCAGCTCTTCGGACATCATCTTTCTAAACTGCTTCCGCCAACTTAAGATTGGGGGAGGAAAGCCTTTCCCCGCTCCAAACCCCTCTTGTCGGCTTCACCGGTGACCGCGTGACCTCGATTGGTTCCATCGATCTTCCCATCACGATTGGTGAGTACCCGCGGCAAGCCACAAAGTTACTCACCTTCCTGGTGGTTGACTGCCCATCTACCTACAACATCATCCTCGGCCGTACCGCCCTCAACGCCTTCCAAGCCATCACATCCACCTATCATCTTGCCCTCAAGTTTCCTACCGATCTCGGGGTCGGAACAGTCAGGGGAGAACAGACCGTGGCCAGGGAATGTTATGTTGCCTCACTTAAAGAGGTCAAGCTGAAGGAGGCGATGATCATTGAAGGACTTGACGTCCGAGATGAGGACGAGCTAATCAGAGGAGAACCGGTGGAAGAGCTCGTTGAGGTTCCTATTGACCCCACCAACCCACTGAAAACGACCAAGATCGGCAGCCAATTATCCCTCCAAGCAAAAGCCGACCTCACTGCCCTTTTGACCGAACACAACGACGTCTTTGCTTGGACCCACTCAGACATGCCAGGCATTGACCCCTCCTTCATCACTCATCGCCTCAGCATCGAACCTCACTTCCGACCTTACCGACAAAAGCAGCGTATATTTCACCCCGAGCGCAACAATCTCATAGCTGCGGAGGTTGACAAACTCCTCGAGGCTCAGTTTATCCAAAATGTGGATTATCCTAGATGGCTTTCCAATGTGGTGCTAGTCCGCAAAAACAACGGCAAGTGGCGTCTGTGCGTTGACCACTCTGACTTGAACCGAGCTTGCCCCAAAGATAGCTATCCACTCCCCCGGATTGGTCTACTGGTCGACGCCACGGCCGGTCACCAAATGCTCAGCTTCATGGATGCCTTCTCCGGGTACAACCAAATCATGATGCACTCATCTGACCAGGAACACACATCCTTTATCACCGACCGGGGCACCTACCACTACCGTGTCATGCCGTTCGGACTAAAGAACGCGGGGGCTACTTACCAACGGTTGGTCAACACCGTCTTCCAACACCAGATCGGTCGAAACATGGAAGTGTATGTGAACGACATGCTAGTCAAAAGCAAACTTTCCGCCGACCACCTGACCGACCTCCGGGAGACCTTTGCCACCCTTCGTAAGTACCAGATGAAGCTCAACCCGGAGAAGTGCGCCTTTGGCGTGGGATCCGGAAAATTCTTGGGCTTTATGGTCAGTCAGCGCGGAATTGAGGCCAACCCCGAGAAGATCAAGGCCTTAATTGAGATGCAGTCGCCCAAAACCGTTAAGGAAGTTCAGAGACTCGCTGGTAGAGTGGCAGCCCTCAACCGGTTCATTTCCCGCGCAACAGATAAGTGCCTACCATTCTTCAAAGTCCTTCGGCAGACTTTCGAATGGACGACTGAATCCGAAGAGGCTTTCCAGCAGCTAAAACGATGCATGGCCAACCCCCCCTTCTTTCGCAGGCAATCCCAGGCGAACCCCTCTTCCTATACCTAGCAGTTTCAAGCACCGCCGTCAGTGCAGCCCTTATCAGAGAAGACGGCTCGGTCCAACGACTAGTCTACTACATCAGTCGAGCTCTGAGGGGAGCAGAGCAGAGCAGAATTACCCATTGTTAGAAAAATTGTCCTTGGCTTTGGTCACCGCCTCTAAACGACTCCGTCCTTACTTTCAGGGCCACTCCATAGTGGTCCTGACAGACCAACCCCTGAAGAAGGTTATGCAACAACCAGAGCTTTCCGGCCGGCTGATGCAGTGGTCAGTAGAACTCAACCAGTTTGATATCTCCTACCGCCCTCGAACAACGATCAAGGGACAAGCTGTGGCCGACTTCATCCTGGAATTCACCAATCCTACACCAGCCATTACCCCAACAGCCCCACCAGCTCTTGCCGACCCTGAAGATCCTCATTCCTGGACTCTAAATGTCGACGGGTCATCCCGCAGGGAAGGCAGTGGGGCTGGCATCATCCTTACCTCTCCTGAGGGTGGCTACTTCAAATGTGCTCTTCGTTTCTTGTTTGAGGCTAGTAATAACGAGGCCGAATATGAAGCTTTGATAGCAGGACTCCACCTTGCCAAGGACATTGGTGTCAGTCACATCCAGGTATTCAGTGACTCACAGCTCATCGTCGGGCAGATTACTGAGGAATTCGATGCCAAGGATGAAACAATGAGGAAATACAGGGATATGGCACTACCCCTCGCTCGCCTTTTCAACACCTTCCACATAAAGCATATCCCACGAGAGGCAAACTCCAAAGCAGATGAGATGGCTCAGCTAGCCTCTGCCGACCATTCCAACCTCAGTCATGATGTCTGCCTCGAATATCTGCACCACCCAGCCATTTTGCCCGACCGACAAGAAGTACAGTCCATCCAGGATGAACCCATCCCTTGGGCATCAGACATTTCCCTCTTCTTGACCACAGGGGCACTCCCAGATGACCAGCAGCAGGCAGCCAAGGTTAGGGCCCGAGCGTCCAATTACATAATCATCGCAGGCATATTATACAAGCGTGGTTTTTCGCTGCCTTACCTACGGTGCCTCAACTCAACTCAAGCAACCTATGTACTGCAGGAGGTCCATCAGGGAATTTGTGGCAACCATTCAGGTGGAAGGGCCCTAGCCCACAAGATACTCCGCACTGGATATTTCTGGCCAACTCTTAATCAAGATGCGGTCGACTTCGTGCTCAAGTGCCATAAGTGTCAACGCTTCGCCAACATCCCCCATGCACCCCCCACAGAATTGATCACGCTCTGCAGCCCCTACCCTTTCGCCAAATGGGGGATCGACCTGGTCAGTCCGCTTCCCACGGGTCGGGGCCAGACCAAGTTTGCCATCGTCGCCATTGATTACTTTACCAAGTGGGTAGAGGCCGAGCCCCTGGCCACCATCACCGAGCGGAATACAACCAAGTTCATCTGGCAGTCGATCGTTTGCAGATTTGGCATCCCTCAGGCCATCGTCACCGACAACGGCAAGCAATTCGACAACGCCAAGTACAGGCAGTTCTGCGCAGACCTCCAGATTCAACCTTGTTTCTCTTCTCCCGGTCATCCCCAAGCCAATGGCCAGGTTGAGGTCACCAACCGTTCTCTCCTGAAGATCATCAAGACTAAGTTGGAAGCCGCCAAGGGACTGTGGGCCGAAGAACTTCCGAATGTACTCTGGGCTTACCGAACCACTGCTCGGACTCCTACTGGGGAAACCCCTTTTCGTTTAACGTATGGCGCTGAGGCGGTCATTCCAGTAGAAGTCGGTCTGCCCACCCCCAGGGTCTTACATCCGGATCTCGCCTCAACCGAAGAACTCCGGCGAGCAGGCCTGGACCTCATCGAAGAGCTCAGAGAGACTGCTGCTGTCAGGTTGTCTTCGTACCAGCAGAAAATGAGAGCACACTACAACCGCCGAGTCCGACCCCAGGAGTTCTCTGTAGGGGACCTTGTCTTGAGGGAGGCAACTCTTGCCACAAGGAATCCGACCGAGGGCAAACTAGCCGCCAAATGGGAGGGACCGTACATTGTGAAGGCCCACCCACGGCCAGGCACTTACCGACTTCAAGACATGGATGGCCGAGACCTTCCCCATCCCTGGAATGCTGAACATCTGAAGCGTTACTATCAATGAATTCCTACTTTTGTATTGTCAAACTTGTTGTACTTTCCTTTCAGTACTCAATACAAATATCGACTAGAGTTCCAACCTTCTATAATTTAACTGTCTGAATGTCGCTTTCATGAAACTTTCTTTTGCAGCATTCAAAGCCTCAGTCAGACCTGAGCACTTTCACAAGCCTCAGTCCGACCTGAGCACTCTCAAAAGCCTCGGCCAGACCGAGCACTGTCAAAAGCCTCGGCCAGACCGAGCACTTTCAAAAGCCTCAGTCTGACCTGAGCACTCTTAAAAGCCTCGGCCAGACCGAGCACTGTCAAAAGCCTCGGCCAGACCGAGCACTTTCAAAAGCCTCAGTCAGACCTGAGCACTTTCAAAAGCCTCAGTCCGACCTGAGCACTCTCAAAAGCCTCGGCCAGACCGGGCACTTTCAAAAGCCTCGGCCAGACCGAGCACTTTCAAAAGCCTCAGTCAGACCTGAGCACTGTCAAAAGCCTCGGCCCGACCGAGCACTTTCAAAAGCCTCAGTCAGACCTGAGCACTTTCAAAAGCCTCAGTCCGACCTGAGCACTCTCAAAAGCCTCGGCCAGACCGAGCACTTTCAAAAGCCTCAGTCAGACCTGAGCACTTTCAAAAGCCTCAGTCCAACCTGAGCACTCTCAAAAGCCTCGGCCAGACCGAGCACTTTCAAAAGCCTCAGTCAGACCTGAGCACTTTCAAAAGCCTCAGTCCGACCTGAGCACTCTCAAAAGCCTCGGCCAGACCGAGCACTTTCAAAAGCCTCAGTCCGACCTGAACACTTTCAAAAGCCTCAGTCCGACCTGAGCACTCTCAAAAGCCTCCGTCCGACCTGAGCATTCTCAACAGTCTCAGTCCGACCTGAGCACTTCCAAAAGCCTCCGTCCCACCGGAGCACCACCAAAAGCCTCGGCCAGACCGAGCACTTTCAAAAGCCTCAGTCAGACCTGAGCACTTTCAAAAGCCTCAGTCCGACCTGAGCACTCTCAAAAGCCTCGGCCAGACCGAGCACTTTCAAAAGCCTCAGTCCGACCTGAACACTTTCAAAAGCCTCAGTCCGACCTGAGCACTCTCAAAAGCCTCCGTCCGACCTGAGCATTCTCAACAGCCTCAGTCCGACCTGAGCACTTCCAAAAGCCTCCATCCCACCGGAGCACCACCAAAAGCCTCGGCCAGACCGAGCACTTTCAAAAGCCTCAGTCCGACCGAACACCTTCGAACACCAAAAGACCCAGCGAAACAAGTACCCCCATAGCCTGGGAAGAACACTTAGTCACAAGTTGAGGTCATAAATTTTTACAACATTTTTACTTATTCAAATTTCAACGGTATTCCCCAATTTCTCCCCCACAGGTTTACCATTGACCTTTTAGTTACCATTTAAAACCCACTTTCCTGCCCTCATTCATGGATCCTTCACTCATACTTGTTCATGGACCTTTCATAAACATCATTTAATCACTCATCCGTTGAATCTTTACACAAGTCCAACCTCACTCTGCATGAAGGAATTTTATCAGTCCACTCTCACTCTGCGTGATGGAATTTCTGATTTAACTCTGCGCGAAATTTTCATTACAAATTGACCTCTACTCACCACCATCACAAGTTCAAATTCACTTGGGTCACTTAGCTCAAGTTCACTCTGTCATAAAATAGAATTTTTCCTAAGTGCATCACTCGTTCCTATTACAAGCATTTGTCCATTTCAAACCCATCAAACAACCAAATACAATCAATTACAAGTCATAAATGGAGTTTTATTCATTCAAAAATGTGTACCTCAGTCTACTACAATACTACAAAAACAAAACAGAAATATGTATGCAAAAAAAAAAAAAAAAAAAATTTCTTCAGTGCATGTCTTCAGTTCACTCTCCCTCTTCACTGGAGATCAGATCCTCCTCTTCCACACCTTCATCCAGAGGGGTCTGGGCCACATCATCTTCTCCAATGGTTATGCCACTAAAGTCAAGTTCTGGGAACAGCTCCTCTGCCCTCCTTTTGAACATTTTCCACCCACTGTCCCAGTACTCTGACATTTCATGCTTATAATAGTCCGACTGCTGGAAGCTGGCAATCACTTCAGACTCAGACCTCCCTTCAGCAGCCGTCCTTGATGCGCCAGCCCCCCCAGATTCCTCCTTTGCTAAGCTGCTAGCTACTGCAGCATCAATTGCCATCTGAAATTCAGGAGACCCTTTGAATTGAGCAACTGCTGCAACACAAAGATCGGGGTAGGCTGCCCTTTCCGAGGCCGCCTTCGCCTTCTCTTCGTTCAACTCTTTTTGAAGGATCTCCTTTTCAGCTGCAGCCCTGGCCCTCTCAGCCTCCAGCTCCCTCTTCCAGGCCTCTCCCTCAGCAATCAACTTCGCCCTCTCTGCCTCAAACTGCTTCTGCAGAGTCTCCCTCTCCACAGTCACCTTGCTGCGCTCTTCCTCCAACTCCTTATGCAGGCTCTCCCTCTGCTCTGCCGCTCTAGCACGCTCGCCTTCCATCTCTTTTTGAAGAGCCTCTAACTTAGCATCTGCATCATCTCTCTGCCTGACGAGATCTTCATTATTGATCATGGCCTCCTCATGCCGCTCGACCGCCACAGCACAAGCATTCTTGGCTTCTTCCAACTTCTGCTGCTCGCCAGTAAGTTGGAACTCGAGCGACACCACCTGGCGGCGTGCCCCCTCCAGCTCCAACTTGACCGACTGCAACTCAGTATGGGCGGCCTTCCATTCAGCACTCCCCTTCTTCAGCTTGGCCAACTCTGCCTTGGCCTCTTCAGCCTTGATTTTGGCTGCCCCAGCTTTCCTCAGCAGGGCCCCTGCCAGGGTAGTTACCTCCATTTGAGCGGAGCATAACCCCCTGAACAGGTCGGCCTCGTTGAATGCAGAAGCCGAGCGCAGACCTGCCTCCTCTATGATCTTCACTAGGCGGTCTGCCCCCGCCCTGGCTGGGATTTCTTCCCCCTCCAACCTCCCAGCTACAGCACGCACATGATAAATTGCTCCACCTAGACCCCTTTGGGTTTGTTGTTCCACACTTGGCTCTGCCCCTGTTACCCCAACCCTTCCTTGTGCTGCTGGGGTCCTCTCCACAGTCTCTGGCGCTGGACCGACTTCTATCACCTTTGGGGCATCTTTCGCAACAGACGCCTCCACCT
Organism: Camellia granthamiana; assembly: GCA_036172215.1. Taxonomy (NCBI): domain Eukaryota; kingdom Viridiplantae; phylum Streptophyta; class Magnoliopsida; order Ericales; family Theaceae; genus Camellia; species Camellia granthamiana. The sequence goes on along the minus strand of JAXFYN010001303.1, from coordinate 8,350 downwards.
TCTCTGGGACGACCACCTTTTCTGCCGTCCCCTCCACCTCACCACCCTCCATCTGTTTGGCTAGACTGGCCTCCTCCACCCGCAACTCCTTCCTTCTCCTTTGGGCTGGCTCTCCCTCCCCCCGCCTCAACCTCTTCTTTTTCTTCCCCACACCTAGTTCCTCCATCTCCTTCAGCGACCTCTCCTTTAAAGGGTCTTTTGGGAGCGGTCGCGGTACAAACTCGCTCAAGTTCTTCTCTCCCAGGGGCTTAGGACGAGGTCGAATCCTCTCCCTTACAAGCGGTTGAGGCGGTCGGTCAGCTTGAGCTTCTGTGAACTTCTGAGCCTTTACCAGGATGGCCTGATCCTCTGCCTCCTGTGCTCTTTTTCTGGCCTCCAACTCCGACCGGTCGAGGTCCCCACCGATTGGCTGTGGACCCAACCCCGCTTGAAACAGTGCGGACGGCTGAACAAGCTCGTCCCACTTAACTTTTTCCCTCTCCCTCCACTCCTTCACCTTCTTTACCCTCTCCTCCACCGACGCACCCACCCTTGGCTCCACAAACTTGGTCGGCACCTTCCACGTCGTGCGCACCCCAACCCCTCCAGAATTGGACACGAAGAACCACCTTGGTCTCCAACCTTTAATCGAAGTTGGCAACCCTGCCACTAAGCCCTTACCCGCCACGGCTTGTAGGGTTACCCACGTCTCCTGCTGCCCTGAGGCTTTGTAGCAGTAAAAGAATTCATCCACTGTCATCGCCTGCCCGTCAGTCGCCTTTGGCCAGGCGCTTGCGCAAGATAGCAAAATCTTCCACGCGTTGGGCATTAGCTGCCCTGGTGCTACTTCCAAGCGGTTGAGCACATCCACCACAATCTGCGGCAGCGGCAATCTCAACCCACCCTTCAGCGCCTCCTCATAGAGGGAGAACTCCCCTGGCCTGACGTCAGACGGCCTCTCTGTTGATGTTGGCACCACCAACTCCACCTCTGCCGGAATCTGGTACCTTTCGCGGATAGCCTCCAATTCCGCTGCAGTAATAATGGACCTGTCAGCCCTCGAATGCCAGTGATCTGGTTCCACCTGGCTGATTGGTTGCGGCGCTGCTATCACGGTGGAACCGTAGGATCGCACCACTGGTCCCTCCACCCTTCCTAACCTATACTGCTGCGCCAACTCCACAGCATCGTCCTCTCCAAGAGGATCTACCCTCACATCCCCAGCTTCTTCTTGAGCCATGTCTCTGGCGTGTCTGCGTATTGCTTTTGATGCAGGTGCAAGAAAGTTGCAAAAATGTTGTAAAGGGGTATCGTCGGCAACGAAGGAACTGATACTTCGAATATTTTGAGTTTTTGTAAAGAAGTAGGTGAATCGTACGATACCAAAAGCCCACGGTTTACCCGTATTCCAAGGATCCAAATTAATTTTCGCCAGTTTGAAAATTTTTCAAATCATCCGCCAAAACTATCTCCCCAAATGCCCATAATAATGCCCTGACGTTTCACTTCTAATCTAACGCTTGACCTTTCTCCTCCCTCAAAATTCCGCCACGTGTAGGGCCTCGATACACTGACTCCTGCCCTTACCTTGTCTTTTCCACTTCAAATCATCACGTGACACGCCGCCTCTTGAGCCCCGTGCTCTCCTGCTCGGCCGCCCCCGCGGTCGGCCTCCCCCACTCGGTCGGCCTCACCCGCTCGGCCGCCCCCGCGGTCGGCTTCTCCCACGCGGTCGGCCTCTCCCGCTCGATCGGCCTCACCCGCTCGGTCAGCCTCACGGTCGGCATCTCCTACTCGGCCGCCCCGGCGGTCGGCCTCTCCCACTCGGCCGACCTCAGCCGCTCGACCGCCCTCACGGTCGGCATCTCCTGCTCGGCCACCCCCGTGGTCGGCCTCCCCCACTCGGTCGGCCTCACCCGCTCGGCCGCCCCCGTGGTCGGCCTCTTCCACTCGGTCGGCCTCACCTGCTCGGTCACCCTCACGGTCGGCATCTCACGCTCCCCCCACCGGTCGGACCCGTCTTCCTTGTTATTATTCCCTTCGTTGGACTAAAGCTGCACTCGGGAATGGGGGACTACTGACAGGGATAGGCCCACATGGACCACAGGCCACCGTGGGTAAACCTAGGCCCACTATGTAAACCCCATTGCACAACCCGGTTAGTAAAACCCAGCACAGCTGGAGGCCAACTGATCAGGGAACGCCAATGATGCTCGGACACGTGGCAGATGCAGAGCCGGCCACGTCAGCAGACAAAGATCTGCAAAGTTATTGCCACAGCACATCACCATTAATGCAATCCATCACAGCATTTATTGCGACAACACCTCTCAGCCGGAAGGGCTCCCCGTCATCCTGAACAAGGCGAACCACGGCACAAGCTTTCGGCGGGAAGGTCAGAACGACAGAGACAGCAAAATGATTACCAAGAGATATAAGCGAAGTTTGAAGACAAGATGAAGGTTAAGTTTTCTCTCTCTCTCTCTCTCCCTCTCTGGCTACATTGTCTTCCACCTATTCTAATTCATACACCGGAGGGTTCGCCGGGGGACTACCTCGTTCCCCGTTGAACTTGTTTGCAGGTTATCCAGTGGGCCTGAGGAGCTTGGACCGGTCTAGCCCATTCACGAGGACGAACTGTATTATCATATTCGGTTAATAAAAATTCAAGATGTTACATATATGCATACGCATGACTAGATAATACCTACAAGTAAAATATAAATTTATTTATAATGATAGGTTATGAGTGCAGATTAAATAATTAGAAAAAAAAGCAATATAAAAATAAAATCAGAAGAAAGATTAGTCTTATTAACGTACAACTTCCACTTCCACTTTCAGAAAGCATGATGGTATGGTTGAACCTATACTTAGATTAAACAAATGTTTTACTCATATGGTGCAAAATCATCTCGAGTCTTTAATAGCTTCTTCCTTTTATTAAATTAATATATTTTATTTTATTTTATTTTGCAAGCACATAATGGATAGTGCTTGTACTAGTGATTTAGCCATATGGTGTAAAATTATCTTTGATCCTTTATTTAATTAAAATTAAAATTAACAATCCAAGTTTTTAGAAGGTATACCGATCTAGATAAATTTGTACCTTTTTAAAAAAAAATTAGAAAGAGGATGAATTTTTACTTGAAATTAATATTGGGATGCTTTGTCGTAGGATATGAAATTTTATTCATACATTGGGCTTTACACCACTTAAAAAATTATTAAAGCTGGTATCATTTGAGGACATTAAGTTATGTCAACAAATTAGATGCATGTAGAATTGGAATAATAAAAATTGGGTTCTGTTTATTTATTTTATTTTTTTTATGCGCTTTCCAATCAAACAAAAACAAAACAAATATATATATATATATAGACTTATGCATTCTTGGAAAGCCAAAATTAAAATAAAAAAGAAAAAATGATATTTAAATATATGAACATAACACTAAGAATGGACGTAGGGGGTGGCAAGTAAGGATAATTATCACTCCTATGATTTTTTTTTTTTAAATTCTTAAAATTATTAATTATTTCGAAACCATATAAGTTTGCCCCCTCCACATTATTTTTGTTACAAAAAATTATATGGTCGTCCCTTTGTATTAAGGTTTAATTATATTTTGAATACAATGTCATTTTGGGATTTTATTATTGCATTAAAGTTTTTAAGGGAAAGACTATGGTGTATAATTTTACCGTGTATACCTTATAATTAAAGAAAAAAATGATATAATTTCATATTTTTTGAGTTATAACTTAAAAAAAAAAAAAGTCATAACCAACTAAACAACACATGAGGCATAACTAAAAATCTCATGAGTTATAATTAAAATAAATTCATAACTAAATAAGGCTTCGTTTGGGAAGAAGGGTTGGGTTGGGTTTGGGGTTATTTTAGTCACAAAAAGACAAAATATATTTTTTAGCTCAATAAGATAAAATATCACATCTAATTTATAATCATTACATTTTTTTCTCACAAAAAGTCAAAAAGTCTTTTCTAAATGAGGCTTTTTAGCCCCATTTTAAGAGGTTGTTTGGGATGTCCTAAATAAGTACACTTTTTGTCTTTTTGGACAAAAAAGTTGAGGAAAAAAAATATGGATATTTGAGTTAACTTTTTGACTTTTTATGAAAAAATGTGTATTAAAAAATTATATAAATAAGTGTGTAGGAGAAGATAGTGTAGTAAGCTGTACGGATTGGCAGTGTAGTCAGATGGGTGAGTAGATAGGAAAAGATTGCCTCCTTTTCAGATTTTGATTGGTCGATATTGTTCGGCCCGTGGGGGCCTACCACGGGTCCCGTTTTCTAATCGAAATTGTTAATGTGTAAAACTCGTTGAGTACTATATGCTTGTAAAAAATCACGTTGATTGGATATCGATAGTTATCTCATCATGTAAGTTTTTTTGTCAACTGTTAACCATAACACCATCCATTTTTTATATAAAACTGATTTGGTCATATAGTTAGCAATATCCGATAAACGTGATTTTTTACAGAAATATAGTACTAGATGAGTTCTACATATTGAACAGTTCGGATTATCAAAACGGGACCCATGGTGGGCCTCCACCGACCCAACTTTACCATCCAACTTAGTGAATATACACATGTAATTTTTTTTTTCTTTCCTTCCACTGCAGTTGGTTTGACGTCAGTACGTTGATGGCCCAAAAAGTTGATTTGTATTTTAATATTTGTATATTAATTTTTTAATATTTTTTTTGGTAAATAATGATAATTTTTTAACTTTTTTGATAACTTTTTTGACTTTTTGACTTTTTTTAAAGTTGCCAAACCAGTCCTAAAGTAGCTAAAAGGTCAACCCACCTCCCAAACGAATCTTTAAAAAATTGGTCATAACTAAAGAAGAAAATTACGTAACTTAATAATGCATATGATAAGAGATGTGTATAGTAAAATTTCTCAAGTTTTGCCAGCCATGCATTACGGTGATTAACAAAAAGTATGTGCAAAAGACTTCCAAATGTTAACATTTGTGATGCTATTAGAAACCCCTTTAAAATTGCAAGATTGTGTAAATGAAAGTTACCTCAAACATTTTTAATTTTGTTTTAATATATTTTTAGTTGCACGATTGTCTTGAGATTTATATTAAAACATATATAGTGAAGTTTAGATACAATCAACAACATACATTGGGTTTTAAGGTCAGAAAACGACCAAAATAGCATATGAAAAAGACTTGGTATTTTAAAAGCCTCTAAAGAATAGAGAGGCTGTTCAAATTAGGGATGTCTAGTGAAAATTTTGATTCGTCTAAATTGATTGAACCGAATTGATTTATCGCATTTTAAACGGATGCGTGATGACGAACGGATGGTTGTAGATTGATTTTTTTAATCTGCCTAGTTTTGGACGGATGGTGGATTTGAGGTTCTTTTGGCCGCAACCAAACCGCCAAACCGCGAACGCCTCTAGTAATTTATAAAATTTTGTGTTTTTAATTTGTTTAGATATTCTGTTTGTATTTTCAATTGAAAAAGAGTTTAGATATTCTATTATGTTTTTAATTTGGAAATCCTTTTATCAAATGACAAGTGTTGATATTTGGTATTTTTGTGTAGAAAATATAAGGCTTAATTTTGTCATTTAAAAAAAAAATCAAATTAAATAGTTTTTTAATAAAAAAAAAAGTAATGAAATAATTTTGATAATGTATGGTTTTCTTATATGTAATTATTATTGGTTTTTAACAATTTATTTGATAATCTTTTGATTATGTTAAGTTGGATTGTTATCCAAAAAAAATGTTAACAAGTTATATTATGTTTAAAATTTGTAAAAGTTTAAACCGCCAAACCGATTCGCATCCATCCGCTCAATTCGCATTCGTCAATCCAGCAAATGGATATAGATTAATTTTTTCCAATCCACCAATCTGACGGACGGATAGTGAAAAGAAAATTTTTCAATGCAACCGACCCACGAACAGCTCTAGTTCAAACCATTTGAAGCAAACAACAACAAAATATAAATAATGAAAAGATTATAAAACCCAATAAACTTAACCCCAAGTGGAAGTGGTTATGTGCACTAGAATGTGGTCAATCAAAGCCACTGAATTGGAAGGATAAAAAAGTTGTCAAAATCTATAAATTCAATTTATTTTCTAATACTGTGGGCTAGACCATGCCTTAAAATACCTTAATTAAATTAGTTCTAAATGCGCAAGTCTCCATAAGTTTTGCACCTAATGAGTATGAGAACAGTCAAGGAAAGATCGTAACTAATGGCAATTTTTTATGTATTAATATGTTTAATTATTTTAAGATCACGTATAAAATGAGATTATATATGGTAATACCTAACTTTGATATTCTATTGATTTCGAACCTTATTGCCCTAATTGAATGGTCATTACTGAGAATGATAGGTGAGCTTAGTCTCTATTTTGCTATTTTTAAATTAATGATTCATGCATATATGGTCCCCAAGTGAGACCTTATATTACATATCATAGAGTAGAATCAATATCATGTTGATAAAAAACAAAAAAGAGACAACCACCCTAGAAGGATTGCCACAACTATACTATGAAATTAGTTTATTGCATCAATTATTAGAAGAGTAAGGTTAGGATAATTTCATTTTTGTATCAACTTTGTTTATCATTTGACATTTCATGTTACATATCATCCATGTGTATCAATACATGAAAGGTGGAGTTCATTGCACCAATGTATTGATGACATATATGATAATAAGCACATTTGATATAAAAATTTTGTCATCACAATATTAGTCTTATGAAAAAAAAAATATATATATATTAATGTTTTTTTTTTTTTGATATATATATATTAAAGTTGTATCACAAAATTAAAATGTTTCTATTCATATTTGAAAATCTAGACAAATTCCAAAATGTTCATCACCCAATTGATGAAACCATCAATGCATTTTATTTTATTTTATTTTATTTTGTTGCTTTCTTATTCTAAAATTTATATTTTGCGTGTATCAAAATTTTGGAGTTATTTTTTGGATTCATGAAATAGTTTTCATTAATTACAAAACTAGAACACAATGTTCTTTATGAATTCTAGTTTGATTCACAAATCCATCATATTCTTTTCTATGACATATAGGCACAAGATTGATTTAAATCCATAAAATGGGTGTCATTATAGAATGTCAAATTTAGGTAGCATTTGGTTTGTGTTTAGAATTATAATTTGAATGTGAAATTATATTTTGAGTTTGTGAGTTTTGAAATTATGACTTGAAAAGAGAAAATTTGTTTGATTATGAATTTTAAAAAGAGTTTTGAATGATTTGAATTGAGTGTTGAATTTTTGAAATGAGTGTTGAGTTTGTGAAAAGTTATTTGATTATGAGTTTTGAAAAGAGTTTACATAACTTAATTAAAAAACTTGTAACTCAAAACCAAACACACAACTTAAAACTCTATTGAAAATTCTATTCGAATCTCATAACCAAACTCTTTTTAAAATAATTATTGACAAAAATAATTTTTTATTTAAAATATTAAAAAAATATTTTTATTTTTTTTATTTTTTAAAAATAACTGTAAAAAATTAATTTTTATTTCAAAAATTTGTTTTGTTAATTTTAAATAAATGTCCAAATAATTTGTCATTTTGGTCTCAAAAAAATATTTTTATATTTAAAAAATATCAAAAACAAATATTTTTTTTTTCCAAATAATAGGTGCCAATTGTTAAAAAAAAAAATTTAAAAAAAATTATTCCGGCCAAACGACTGGCCGAACATCTGAGGGGACGACTGAGTAGATCCAAAAATTCAAAAGCTCTTTGGTTTACCAAACATATTTTCAAAATATGTTTTAAAATTGATTTGAAATCATAATTTGAAAACTGCAAGCGAATAAAGAGCTGATAACAAGTGTGGAATCAATGACAAACCAAACACAACCTTAGAGTTCCAACTTCAACTGTGATTCTACAAAGTTGGAATTTTCTCACAAAAAAATTAAAACGTCACATAACCAAGATGATATAGTGAATCCATTCACTTATTAATTGTTATATGCTGAAAGTAAGACTCGAAAAATCACTTTGTGCACCGTGTAAGATATTGATGATATAGTGGATCCATTCACTTATTAATTGTTATATGATGAAAGATTTCAAAAATCATTTTATGTACCGTTTAAGATATTGAGTGTTAGATCACATCAAACTTTAATCTCATTTTTTAATCATACATTAATGAACAAAAGAATAATTACAGTATGTGAATTCAATCGCATAACGTACTTGTGTTTTATATAAAAAAATTATCCATGGGAACATATTATACTAATAATAATAAGCGTATTATACTGGCATACGTGTCTCCCCAAAATT
>JAXFYN010001302.1:0-35651 GCA_036172215.1 Camellia granthamiana | reverse complement strand
ATTCGGCAATACATTCCGATTTTCGGCCCTTCCAGCCACAATTGATAGTCTCGCCCCTGCAGGGCCCCGTTCCAACTGAGATCTTCGACGACATCTGGTAGGTCATCAAGCCACCTGGTAGCCTCTGCCGATTCCTCATAATCAAACTAGTTGACTACTGCGTCCCCTGGATCCTGGTCATTGAAGAACTGGAGGTTGGCAAAATCCTCTTCCACAGTCGTCAAATCATCTATCCCCTGCTCAAATCCATCCCCTCGGATCACACACAGCTCTGCTCTCTTTGGCAATTCTACATTTGGCTCAAACTGGCTTGCTGACAGGATGTAATCACTCGGATCGTAGGCTTCCTCAGCGACACTCCCAGACTACTCAAACCCTAATTCAACAATTCCATCCTCCTCTGAAATCTCCTCTATTCTGTCTTCGACAGTCACGACCATTGGCTCGGGTTGGGTTCTGGAGATGTCCAACATGCACAAAAAGTCAGTGCAGTCAAGAAGGAGTACCTCCAGCTTGGGTAGGTGGGACGGGGTGATATATATGCTAAGATCATAAGACACGACCCCAGTCTGGATAAAGTTGACTCTTTTGGGAGGTGGAGCTTGGTTGTGCGGTGGGAGAGGGTTTGTTGTGACATTGGGTTTTTCTGGCGGCAAAATCACCTTCTTGTCAACAAGATCTTGAATCTCGTGACGCAATCTATAACATTGGTCAGTGTCATGACCATGTTGTTGGTGATATGCGCAGTATTTGGTTGGGTTATGGGAGGGAGGAAGGGGATTTGGCAATGGCCTCGGCTCCAGGGGCTTTAGATGCCCTTTCCTGATTAATACCCCTAGAGCCTTGGATAGGGACATATACAATGGGGTAAAGGTTCTTTGGCCTCGGGGTTGGTATTTAGTTGTTTGTGTGTTGCTTCCGGATGCGCCGGAGAAAGGTGTGGCTGCCATGGGTCTTGGAGGGGGGATGGTGGTGACCATGCTGACTTCCGAAGCCCTTGTATTCGCAGCACTGCTTGTGCCTGTGTTGTTGTTGTGGTTGAAAGTCCTTCGGGGCTGCTCCTTATCTTGGTCAATCAGACCCTGTTTCATTGTATCTTTGATTTGTACTCCCATCTCATACAGATCAGAAAAGGTAGGGAAGGGGAGCACGATCATTTTTTGCATCAGTTTCGGCTGGAAATTGCGCATAATCATCCGGATTTGATCTTTATCGGTAGGCCTTAGGATCATCATTGAAGCCTTCGCCCTCCACCGAGTTATGAAATCCGAGAAGCTCTCTTTAGGCTCCTGCCTTGTTGTTTCGAGATCTCGGGTTGTAATCTCGATTTGGGTATTGTAAAAGTATTGCGCAACAAAGGCCTCGGCCATTTCATCCCAACTCCGTTTGACATCATCCTCTAATTTTGCATACCAGATAGCGGCCACACCCAATAGGGTCCGGCTGAATAATGAACGCTTCTACGGTCTGGTGAGGCCCATCGGCCGTAGTATATCTGAGAATAATCGGAGATGCACCATAGGATCCCCAGATCCGTCGAAGAGATCGATTTGCGACATTTTGAACCTATCTGGCAGCGTCACAGCCACGTCGGTATATCCGTCCTCGATATCCGGGATAACCTTTACCCCTTGGGATTTCTTGAACAACTTCTCGAGCTTGCTCAATTTCAGTGCTGTAGGGTCTACTTCGAACTCGAAGGGAGAGTCCGGATGATTGATAGGTGTATGTGCCTTAGATAATTGAGGTAGAAGCAAGGGTGAAGCTGGCCCCGTTGGAATGTCTGTGTCCTCCTGGATGGTCTGGACATTTGGCAAGATATTCTAGGCATTCGGCAGGATATTCTGGACAGTCGGTGTCTGCTCAGGTAGCGGGACTCCTGGTGGGGGAGGAGCTTGATGTGAGGCTGATGCTCCATTCTGCTGTTGCAGTCTAGTGATGAGCTCGGCCTGCTGGGCCATGATTGTGGCCTGCTGTTTAGAGAACTCTGCTTGGCAGACAGCGTCCTCCTGCATTTGCTTCATACTCTCTTGGAGCTGGCGTATCATTTCTTCCATTCTGGCCATGTTCCGCTGATCTTGCTGACTGACTGGTATGTTTATCTCTATGGTAGAAACTGAGACCTCGGTCCGACTGTTCACTGCTAGGGTAGACCACTGCTCTGGTAATCTTTACTCAGACACACTGCGCTTTTTCGGCCTCTGTCTGATAACCGGGGGTAGAGAATGAAACACTGGCTGTCCGTCAACCAGATCCTCAGATCGATTGAGTCGGCGACCTCTTGTACAGGGTGCTTGGGGAATATCTGCTTGGTATGAAGCAATTGTGCTAAAACTGCCCTAGCAAAAAGATAAATAAAGCAATAAGGAAATAAATAACCAGACAAATGGACAGCATAACGGCTTAAAATAAACACACAACACACAGTTCGGCATCACAACACACAGTCGATAAGCTGAATACACGCTGTCCTCAAACACTAATTATTATCCCCAAATCACTGTCCCTGAGAACTGAATCTGATACCCGCAGATAACTGATTCTCAAACACTGAACTGGTGCCCGCAGGCCTGATGCCCAACTCGCAAGCTGATACATGCATTCCTGTAGAGACGCACTCTAAAAGCACATAACAGATAAGTGAGAGCCAAAACACCGCTATGTTGGGGTAGGGTTTCCCTGTCCTATTTTGTTAAGAACTAGGGTTTCACTACGCATGCAGCGGTTTCAAACAACCTACAATCAGGTAAGCAACCTGTCCTAGTTTGGAATGGTCACTATGGATTCGAATATGCACTAGGTCGAATGGTCAAAAAGGGTGCCCCGGTAAAATCAGGGGTTTGTGTTCCCGTTGTGGCAGAGCCTGTAACCGGTCAGCCTTGTGGCACGTTCTCGAAGCGAGCCTCCGGCAAACCGTTCAGGAATAGCATACGGCAAACACGGTGTCCTAGGCGCACCAATGCAAATGCAATGCAAAGAAACATATAAGTGTAATCAAAACAAGATATCATGAGTTCGAGTCAAGTTCTCTAAGTCCCCAGCAGAGTCGCCAGAAACTGTAGACGCGCCCTTGGACCTCACTACAGTTCAGACTCAATTTGTGTCATGGTCCTATATCTAATCTCGCAGAGTGCAATGCAAGACCGATGAATCATTAAAGAGTCTAAATCCGACAAATCATTTTTTAAAATAGATTTTTTTTTAAAGAAGTGCCAAACATGGACTGCTTTGCCAGATACAGAGTCGCCACCTAAAAATTTATTTTGGGGGGATTTAGGAAACCCTGACTCGTTGCCTAAGGCCATGTGTCCGTCATCACCAAAGTTGTCTCGGCTCGGGAACTTGGGTACGATTGGGGAAGGTCACTTCGTGAGCACCCCTGCTCACCCGATCAAAGATCGGCCTCTACTAACCATGATATCTAGTTTTAAAAACATTATGTGTTCTTATTTCGGTTATTAGCCTAGATTTACTATGTGATGCGCACAACATACAAGTATAGACTGGATCGCCCGAATTGGAACAAAACATTTCATGTTTGTTTTTTATGCTACTCGGAAGTAGGTTTAAAATGCAGATTTTGCCATCCTCGGGTGGGCTTAGAAAACATGGTTTTGCCACTATCTAGTGGGCTTAAAACTCACAGTCAATGCATTATTCCAATTCAGATAATCCAACCTTCACCCACAGGCATTCAGGCAGGTATATCACATAAGCACATAGCCTCATGGTAAGCATGCTATCATGGCAGTCACTCACACGCATGCAAGGATGCTAAAGCATAAATACTTACCGAGTACTCCAAGCCAAAACAGAAACTATGTTAGAAATCCATGCATGATCCTAACTATACAGAAATGCCTAATGCAACACATGCAAAAATGCAACTACAATAGGCTCGGCTATTCTAAGATGGCATATGATGATGTTACAGCTAACATGTATTCAACTTGGGATTGAAATACAAATGCAGTTAGTATGATGCGCCGAGCCCGGTGCATGCAATACAGATGAATGATGCAAACATGCGAGCATAAGTATGCTAATTGAAACATGCCCTAATCTAACCATTATAAGCTGGTAAATAAAAGGGAGAAAGACGTGGGGTTGGAAGACATACATCATACGCACGCACACTTATTACAGTTATGCCCTCACTCGGAGGGTCCGAATAAATAATACAGTCTGAATAAGTACAAAACCCTAATTAATTAACAATTTATCTAGGAACGCGGATGAATTAGCATGCAAGCTATGGACCGCCTCAACTTTGTTCCGAATGATGAATGATGCATGCTTGAATCGCCTTTGTCTGGAAATTCCTGCGATGCCCCAGTTTGCCTCTGTTTGCAATTGTTCTCGGAATACTGTGCAAAGCTCCAAAAGGCTGCCGATTTCTGATTTGCTGCAACAGAGAGCAAGAAATGGGCATGGCAAAGTATTTTCACATATGTATGCATGCCTCGATCCTCGTGCCACCAATTACGCATCTCGATGCATGATGGCCGAGGAGTCGAATTGCACGACTCAATGTGAAATGAATGCACATGAAAACACAACAAGACCTAAACTCCATCATGGGTAATTCGGAGTGTCGGCGACCGGGAATTAAGACACGTTCCGTCACTCGGAGTACGAAACGTCCCTCGTTTCCCGTGCTTAGGCTAACTCCTATCCCAAACACAATGCAAATGAGATGGCATACACAGTGCGACTAACATACAACCTAGCATACGCAATGCTATGAAATGGCATACACAATGCTCGATGTAACATGGCATACACAATGCTCTAACATGCAACCTAGCATACGCAATGTTATGGACCGAAATGGCATACACAATGCATGATGGACTTACACCAACATGAGTGGACCTCAGCCACACTCACATCAGTGGCCATATGATGGAAATGAAACAACCGAAACACATGCAAACATGCACGATGCAAGGGACCGATCCTAAGGCATCAAATGCCACTCTACCAAAGCATGGCAAGGGATGAAAGATGGCATACAAACATGCAATTTCCAGCTCTGAAATATGATGCTCAATGGTCCCGAATCATGGAAACATGTCACCCAATGCATGAAATAGGCCCCGAAACTCAAAACAAGGCAAATCCATTGAACCACAAGCATGCAAAGCAAGCATTATTTGACCATGAGGCATGAAAACAAAGCCAAGGAGGTCCAAAATAAGCATGATATCAGTTCCAAGCATGGCCCAAAAGTGCTAACATGAAAGGCTAAAACAACATGCAACATAGGCTAGTAAGCATGGTTTACATGGCATGTATATGAAGCATAAGAGAGGTCACCAAACCAGCCCAAAAAAGTAACATGATATGTCAAATGAACCCCAAATAACCACTGAAATGTACCCAATGCATGCAAGAATGATGGGCTCCTTTGAAAGGCCATGAGGTGGATTACTTAGACATGTAAAATAGCAAAACCAACTTTGGAACTCAGTTATGATAGCCCTAAAACTCAAAAAAAAGGCCCTGAAATTGGTCAACAAAGCATGCAATGAAAGGTCCCCTTGAAAGGCCTTGAGGAGGATTGCTCCACACATGCATGAGGGACATAAAATATGGCCAAAGGGGCTTCAGATAGAGTCAAGGTAGACCTTAAAACTCACCAAATAGGGCCTGAAAAGTGACTTCGCAACATGCAAAATGGGGGTCCTTTGGAAGGCCAATAAAGCTAGTAAAGAGAATGAGGGGTGAGAAGGTCACCCCTCTATGATTTTGAAGCTCAAAGACACATCTAAGCCACTAAAAATCCACTGGATTTCAGTGGCTAAAAGGCCAAACCAAGGCCAATGCAAGTGCTCAAATGCATAGCTCAAAACATGAGGCAAACAAGCATACAAGGAATTAGATGACCTCAAACATAAAAATGCCCTTAATCAAACATTAAGAGGGGCTCAGAATAAGACACTTTTTAGTTCATGGAAAATCTCAAAAATGCTTTCAAGTAAGGCTAAGATATCATGCAAAATAAGCCCTAAAAGAGAGACGAAGCATACAAGGAGGTAGGTGACCTAAAATAGAAAAGTGTCCTTAATCAAACTTCAAGAGGAGCTCAAAATAAGACACTTTACAGTTTATGTCGAAGTCCAGAAATGCTAGCAAATAGGGCTAAATATAGGAAAATAATGTAAGAAAATGGGAAATGGAGACTTACCCTTGTAGCACAGCAATATAGCAACTTATGGACCAAGTTGGTGAACCTTCAACCTCTGAAAATCAGTCCCAAGGTGCTAGAATGGATGGTGGAGGTGGTAGGCTATGACGTGTAGTGTAAATGACCAAGAATAAGGGTGTTTGAAGGCTTGAAGTAGAGAGATGGGGGGAAATGGGTGTATGCCTTAGCCAAGATTGTTCAACCCTTGCAAAATGAGAGGGATGCATCTCTTATAGAAGAGAAAAGCCATGGCTTCTTGGAGAAGCCTCAAGAGGGGGTCAAAGCTTCTTAAAGAAGCTTGACCAAAAGGGTCAAGCTTCTCCAAGAAGCTAAGCAAGAGGGTCAAAACCAACTAAAAAGGACCAAAAAGAGGGTCAAAATCTCGGATAGTGGGTAAAATGCTTCACAGCTGGCACAGCTGTGAAACACTTGGGTAGGCCAAAAAGCAGAAGGTAGGCCGACCAGTTCAAGTGGTCGGCCGACCACTTGCCCTGGTCGGCCGACCAGGGGTCAAAAAGGTCAATGTGAAATGCTGGTCGGCCATACCAGAAAGGTGGCCTCCCAGATGAGTACAACACAGTTGTATTGTGGGAGACTAGAAATTGTGACCCAGGAGAGAGAAAAACCAGCTTTCTAGCAAGGTTCAAAAGGGTCAGGAAGAAAAGATGGTCGGCATGCCCATATTGGTGGCCTCCCAGGTGAGTACAACACAATGTTGGTATGGGAGACCAGAAATTGTGATCCAAAAGTGAGAAAAACCAGCTTTCTGTCAAGAAAATCGGCTGGAGGAGAGAGAAAATATTTTTCAAAGGAATTTCTGGTCTCCCACTATACTACCACCTTCCAAACAATGAAAATAGGGTCCATACCAAAAATGAACCCTAACCGATGCAAAACGAGGGTTCGGAGGCCAAAACGCGCGGTCCGGGGCCCCGAAAATAGGCTGTTAGGCACCAAAGGTGACGTGCGACCACGAAGGTGGTCTCTCGGGCAACAGTGTCCCTCTATAAAGAGGAAACAAGGTGTGTGCCAAAAACTGGAGCAAACGGAGGTAGTTAAGCAGTCCCGAACCGAGGCACACGGTCGATGGCTCCGAAAATCAGAAACTGGTCCCCAAACGAGAAAAATGGCCTACGACCACAAAACGTAGCCTACGGCCACTGAGAGATGGTCTACGAGACCTCTCCCTCCCTTTGGAAAAAAAAAAACAAAGAAAACAGGACCTAGTTCACAAACCGAGGCAAAGCACAAAAGAGCCCCGAAGTCCGGAGGCAAGGCTTGCAGCTGAGACTCCGAAACCTCAGAACAAGCACAATATTCATCATCACCGAGCGCTCAGTCAGTGACGTCTAAGTCTTAAGGTCGGTCAAAAATGGGATGTCTACACAACCCCCCGGGTTTAAATTCGAATAAGGGATTAGTGAACCCCCTTGTAATAAGTATGGCTTCGAACATGGGATTTGTGACCATTCTTACGCTAGTTTGTTGTACTGGGCCAGATCCACCAACTTGTATGGCTTCATTGTTGAGTACTGAGGCATTTTGACCTGCTATAGGCCTCGAAATGGGTTCATACCAAGACTAAGGTGATGGTCTTTCATGGTTCTGATTACTAGTTTGACCATTAGAATGTCCATTAACTTGCATAGGCTGTTTATCTCTAGCCAATCTTTGCTGAGGGACATTTAAAACTTCCTTCGTGTGTCTTGTGTTTGTTGGTTGGTGGTTATTCATTCGATCTAAAAAGGATGCTGCCCACCTTTCCATTGTGTTCATTAATTGCTCTCCCATGGCATCTACTAAGCCATCCCATGGATTTATTGGCTGAATAGATGGAACAGTGGATGGTCCAATTCGTTGGTTTCATCCAATACTATGAACATGTGGTTCTTGTCCTAAAGTATTGGTCTGTTCGACCATAGGTTCTGATAACATGGGAGTTTCCACAGGATGTGTTACCACATTATCCTCTAGATTAGGTATTTCTACCTCTCATTCTACGCCTTCTTCCAAGCATTCATTTTCTCCTTGTCATCTTCTTCTAGCCATTTCAATTAGTCCCATTGGGCGTGCCAAAAATATATGTTGGCTTTTTGGCTTTCAAAGGTTATATTTGTAAATGCGAGTGTGCCAGCAAGGATCAATCAGTCCTTACAGAAATTTTAATTGCCAACCAATTATCAGACGATTGTGTTTAAGTTCTTTCAGCCTCAATGAAAAGGACTTTTACTGGTGGCTTGACTTAGGAGAAATTAAGCAAAATAACAATTAAATGAAGAGCAATTGAAGTATTTCATTAGAATGAAAACTTACAATGATCCAAACTCAGCCTCGTAGAGGTTTACAACGACAGTCTACTTGAATCTACTTGAAACTACTCCTATGAATGAAGTGCAGTGCAGGAATTTAAAGTGCAGGAATGTAAAGAACATGAATTTAAAGAACGGGAAATTTAAAACTGGAAAAGAAAAGATGAAGTAAATGACTGGTTTGTTGGATCTGAGCCTGGGGGTTTTTTCTGGGGGCTTCCCTGCTATTTATACTTGTCAAGGATGACCTTCGAACTGCACTTCAAACCGTCGAACTGCTCCTCCATGATAATTGATCATGTTGCCTTATAAGTAGTCCCACTACGCCATCACTTGCAGTTAGACTTCCCTACTATATTTGAATTTGAATGTGAGTAACCGTTGAAGCCACGTCACCTTGCATCTCTTTACTGATCCAATGCTACTCAGATCACGTAAGAACCAATATTCACTGCCACGTATACGATCAGGATCGAAGACTTGAATAGTCTTCCTATATTACCCTTACTCTGCCACGTGTCGAATGGTGATTGGCTTTTACAAAATATGTAGCCAACAATAAGGAAATAATTGAATAGATAGTCAAAAAAATTAAAAAGATAATAAAACTTTGAATAGATAGTCAAAAAAAGTTAACAGATAAAAAAATCCACAAATAAATTAAGGGATAAAATTAGAAACAAAATGTCCTCCCAAAATAACAAGAGGACTTCTCAACAAATTATTTCATAAGAGTGGACTTTTCACCAATAAAAAATATTCATTGAATCTAATACCTTATACCTTCCTTAGATTAGATTTATTATCAATTTTCTCTCAAATATAAACCTTTTTTCTTCTCCTTCTAATTTTACCGCTCCATCCCCCCCCCCCCCCCAAAAAAAAAATTTCTATCCAAATCTGTACTCCAAATATAATTTTGAATTTTGTTTTGCATTTGTATTTTATTATGTTTTTGGACACACAGTTTTTTCAAATTTTAGTGTTTTTAGACAACAAAGATTTTTAGACACTTTTCTATGACGAGCTGTTGAACAGAATCGTTCTTTTTAGTCTTTGGACAAGTAGGCTCTTTTTGTTTTTGTTTTTGATTTGATTTGATTTTTTTTTTTAAAATACTTTTTTAATTGGTTTTTTTGAGCTAGCATTTAGCAAGCAATTGAAATTTGTGGACTTTTAACTGCTCATTGACCATACGCTTATGGTTCGGCCGGCCGGCCTTGACTGTGGGCTAGTCTAACTTTGGAAAGGGATATTTGGACCACCATGCATGTCGCCTAAAGACATGTGGTGACCCAATGACATGTTTACTGTATTTTTCTTTTAAAAAAATTCAATTCAATGGTTATACAATCATCGTCTAATAATTTGTCATTATTTTTTCTCCAATGATTTATTGTTTATTGGTGATATCATGTCATCGATATTACCATTATATTAAATTTTTACTTATTTTTTACACCTTGCTGAATTAGATCAATTTTAAAAGAAGATTGTTGAATGACTAAAGTTAACTTATGAAGGCTGAACATAAATTGACTAATTCGGATAAGAATATAAAATTGACATAGAAAACAAACTCGTTTATAAAATAAAACTTATATAAGGAAACACCATGTTTTAGCATTTTGCAATACAAATCACCGGATACAAAAAAAAAATAAAAATAAAAATCTACATAACTAATGTATTTATGAGTTAAATATTTTTAAAATAAGAAAACCACTTTTGGAGTTCAATAAAATAAATGAGAAATGAGATGCAACCAATAAGACGTACAGAAATTGCGAGGCCTAAAGAATGTGATGACACGGCCTAAGAGCCTGTAATGAACGCGACTATTAGCGCTACCACGGCAATTAAAACAAGAAATAAGGCCATGACATAGCGAACACCAGCTTAATGTTGTAAGCTTGTTCACTACAAGAAAAATGACTTTTGGCGACTAAATTTTTAGTCGCCAAAAGTCTGTTTTTAGTCGCCGAAAGCCTGTTTTTGACTTTTACCGACAAAATTTTTTAGTCGCCATAGTTGTCGCGTATTTGTGGTCGGCGGAGGGTATTGGCGACTAAACCTTCATCTCCGACAGTGTTATAAAGTGGGCAGTGACGTATAGAAACACAGAGGAAGTGGAGCATATTGCGGCTATGGTATTTGCAATAACAAATAGTTTGAAAGCTGCTTCTGTTATTAGAAGTGGCATTCCTTGTTTTGAACCTTTATTGCTATTATAACCTCCAGGCATCGTGAATCCGACCGCAAAGCTTATGGTTGCTATGAGTGTTGCCACTATCAAATGGGTCTCACTCATTTTCTTGAATTCTTCTAATTCTACTTTCCTTCGTTCTTTAAGATTTTTCTGATTTTCTTCTTTATGAACTCTTATATTTGTTATCAACTCTTGATCTCGGCTGACTATATTTCTCCTACCACGAATTCTCGATCTCACAAACTCGGAATCCTGTTTCACGGGTTCGATTCCCCTCTGGAGCCTCTTGGGATTTAAGTGGGGAGCCACGGTGGTGGGATACTGTGATTGCTCCCCTTGAGGATTAGTCGGTGAACGCAGCCCAGCGGTAGAAGCCAGACACCTCAGTTTCAAAAAAAAAAATCAGTTTGGAAAGCCAAACCAAATAATATATTGTGATGAATCTGAATTTCTACAAAGCCCACCACTAAACTAACAATAGACTCATTCTCTTCACATTTAAACCCAAGAAAGGCAATGCAAAAAACTAGAATTCTAAAGGCCAAAAAAGAGAGAAAAGAATTCATGACTTTTAAATTCATAGCAAATTATATATTAATGAGTAAGTAAATGCATTTCATATACTTTTTTTTTCCTTTTATTAAACCATAAAATTTGATTTCAAGTTCTTCCAAATGGCGTACAATTGATATACACAAAAAGGGTACTTCTACAATATACACCCTTAAGTGAGTTTGTCTCATAGGCACTCCAGAATGTGGACTGATATTATTTCTATGGCAGAGCATCATCAAACTTTAGTGGAGTTCTATTTAGAGAAGTTTCAGTTAAGGGTGGGAAATGGGAGAAGGATCAAGTTTTGGCTTGATTGTTGGCTTGGCAGCAGATGTTTAAAAGCTAAGTTCCTTAGAATTTTTAGTTTGTCCAATGATAAAAGGGGATCACTCTTCAGTTTCTATGGTAGGAGATCTAATTTGGAGGAGTGAAATTTAAATTTTAGGAGAAATCTTTATGACTGGGAAAAGGCTGAAGTAAATAGACTGGTTGGTGTTTTAAAGAAAGCCCCTTCTTTACAAATTAATGTGGAGGACTATGCTACATGGATTGGGTCAGCTACTGGCAGCCTCAAGGCATCTATTTTGTACAAGTTCAGTGACTCTCTTCTTGGCCCTCAGCTGTCATTAAGCAAGTTTGTGTGGAACACTGTTTTACCCCCTAAAGTTCAATTTTTTGGTTGGCTAGCTTGGAGGAATAGAGTGAAAACTAGTGTATTTTTACAGCATATTGGCATTCTCAATAGTAGTGCTTCAACTTTATGTGCATTTTGTAAAATTGAGGCTGAATCTGCTACTCATTTGCTGCTGCATTGTCCTTTTTCCTGGAAAGTGTGGTCAGCTCTGTTATAATGGTGGGGGTGTCTGTGGGTGGTGCCTAGGTCTGTTGAGTGTTTGTTTCTTTGGTGGTTAGGTGGCAAATATAAGAAACAAGTGAGGAGATTATGGAGGGCATTACCTTTAATTGTTCTCTGGTCCATTTGGAAGATAAGAAATGATTGTGTTTTTAAGGGAGTGCAGCCTTGTGGAGCAGAACTATGTGAACTTATTAAGGTACGATTTGGCTTATGGAGTCAAGCTGCCAGGATAGGGAATATGTACTCTGTTAATGAATTCATCAACAACCTTGATCAGGTGAGGGGTTGTGTCTAGACCTGCTCTCTGCTAGCTACAGGAATTGGGCTAGCATGATTCTGGTTTTTGTGCTGCTGGAGTATGTTGCTGCTGGTTTTTTGATGATGGTGTATGTTGAGTAGGTTACTGCTGGTGTATGCTGTTGGGCTAACATGATTCTGGTTTTTGTGCTGCTGGAGCATGTTGCTGATGGTGTATGCTGAGTAGGTTGCTGCTGGTGTATGCTGTTGGGCTTCTGCTACTGGTCTTGATCCTGGTGGATTACTGCTGGAGTATGGAATATGTTGCTGCTAGGTTTTGAGGAGTTAAGGGTCTTTGCTACAAGGGTCTTGCTCCTGGTGATATAAAATTGGTTCTCCAGAGGTGTTCTGATGGTGTTATGTGCTTTGTCTCTTTTTTGCGTTTGGGAGTAAATTTCTGGGCTGCTGTTTTAAGCTTCAGGTTCTGGTTGGTGTGTGAATTCATCTGTTGGTTTTTCTGGTTGAATCTCTTTGTTCTGCTTGTTCTCTTCTCTGTTTTTTCTTTTCCTGTTTGGGTTTGGTCCCTCTCCAAATCCCTTCTTCTCCTTTTTTGATGTAATCTCATTTGGTATGGTTTGATCATCAATAAAGGTTTCTTTTGCTGTTTCAAAAAAAAATATGGGTGTAAATCACATTTTGTGGTTAGGCTTCCTTTGGTTAAAATTAAACTTATTTTATGTTTTTCTGAAAAAATTTCAAGTCAATTTTTTATTTTTTTAAATTTTAGATTCTTATCAACTAGACAATTTCAAAAATCACAAAAAATTTAACTTAATTTTGAGAAAAATCACTATGGATGAAAGTAAGTCAAATTTTATCAAGTAACCGATTTTTAAAAATTATCTATTTTTATATTTATTTTCAAAACTTTATATATATATATTTGAACTTTAGGATCATCTAGTTGAGATAGATTTAAATGTAAATAAATTTAATATAATTTTTTTAAAAAAATACTAAACTGAAAATAACTCAAACTGCAAAAATTCAAAAAAAAACCAATTTCTTTCTTTCTTGGCAGCTTGGAATTTCTTTCTTTTTTGGCAGTTTAGGGTTATAGGAAGGGGATTGGGATTACTAATCCCTTGGTATTACTAATGGGGTGTTTGTTTTGAGAGATATGGAGGGGACTATTAATCCCTTGGTAGTAGTAGTCTCCTTGGAAGGGGGATTGGTAAGGAGGTAGAGATGGTATTAGAAAAATAGTGAGAGGATTAGAAATTTTTTTATTTTTTTATTTTTTATATATTGGGAATTTTTTTTAAATATAATGTTTAATTTTTTATATTTTTTTATTTGTTTTATTATTTATTATAAAAATAATTTAACAATTCCTCACTATTAATCCCCTCACTATCAATCTCCTCACTAACAATCCCCTCACTATGAATCTCCTCCATTCCATCTCTGGAAACAAACGGGGCCTTAGGTGCATAATGTTCTTAACAGAGTCATTGCAGCTCATGAGGGACTTCGATGGGTCCTTGTAGTGGAAACGGGTTTCACCTCAAAAATTGGTTTGTCTCTTGTCGAAGTTTTGAATTGGATGGTCTAGTTTTTATGGATGTGGGTACACCAGCCTCTCGAGACTCATTTTAGTGATTTGAATTGTGTAATTTGTAAGTTCTATCAAATAGATTATCTATTAAGAAAATTAATTTGATCCGATATCGATAACCACTTGATCAACTCACATTTGTGTCAACGATAAGTATAATTTTTAAAATAAATTATTTATTCAAATCTGATCTGAGCAAGTAACTATCAATATCCGATTAACGTGATTTTTTACAGTGATGAAGTACTTAAGGAACCCTACATATTACAACTCTCTCAGTCCAAATTGGGCTAGAGGGCATTGTTGGGCTCCGTGGGCCCATCATGAAGTTCATATTAATGATTCAAACCGTTCAATATATAGAGCTCATTGAATATTTCATTTATAAGAAAACGTGTTGGAGGTTGGGTATTCCAACTGAAAAGGAGCCTCTCCTTATATATATATATATTTTATCAACAAAAAGAAAAACTTTATTGATGAAAAAAATAAGAAATTACATCAATAAAGAGGAGGTAAGAGCAAAAAACATCAAAGTGAACTTCCCAAATCCTAATTAGGTTGGCACTAAGAAAGACACCCAAGATATCTTTTTGCCATAAAAAAGCATGTCATGTGCAGCAAGGTTGGCACATCTTTATCTGAAATTTTGACCATTATATATCGTCTGGCGTTATGTTTTTATCGTTGAAAGCACATTCATATTCTCTATTGCACCATTCTTTTGTTGAATCTTTCAGATGCACTGATGCTAAAGTAACATCACCATACAGGTACAACAGATGGAGAGGTGTGTTTCCTTCAATGTCTTTCTATTTTTTAAGATGGCTTGACCATGGGTTTTCTTTGATAAATTCAATCACATCTTTCTCCTCCATATCCATGGCAACGTAAAGAACTTTTCGTCCTTTGCCATTGACCATTTCCCAACAATCTGGACATTGTAACAAAATATCTTTCATTACGCTTTTACAACCCTCAGCAGCAGTTATATGAAGAGCTGTCTTTTTGTCATCCTTGTCTGCAGTAGTAATGTATGTCGCTGATTTATCCCTTTTTAGTATCTGTCTAACTCCCTCTACATTACGACAGCGTGCAGCATAATGAAGTGGGGAAAAATAATCAGAGAAAAGTTAGGGATCATGAAATTTTTTTCATGAAAATGATCATGAAAGAGTTATGATCCTTGGATTACCTTGATTAGTATGTGGTGCTTTATTCTAAGTGTAATCCAAGGGTCACAAAGTTTTCATGATTATTTTAATGAAAGATTTTTCATGATACCTAACATTGCTGAAATAATAATAATAATAATGAATTGGTGTCCATCCGTACTCATCTGCTTCCTTGATTAGATCCTGCTTCCACTCCAACAATCTTCTCATGCTTTGATCTGAAACTGAACCAAAGAAAGGTAGTAAGGATAAAATAATACATATATTAGCAACAAAAACATGCTTCAATCTTTCTTGAATTTTGGCAACAATGTCAATCCCTATTAGTTCTATGCACTTCTGTCCCCCTTGTGTCAGAAATCTCCTACAACATTTGGTGAATTTGAATTCTTGTTTTATGCTGACAATTACGCATATCATTGTTCCAATTCCTGTTCGTTTTCAGCATGGAACTTCAACTTTTTTTTTCCCAAAGCTATTTTTGATTCTATTATTTTGAAATATCAATAATTACTGCAACTAGAGAGTAGGGGTTTGAGGAGAAGAATATTACTTTTCTTCTCAGAAAACCGGTTCTTAATTATTGTTGCTGCATGCAATGTCGTTCTAACACCAGGGCCACCATAAGCTGGCGATGTGCAAGTTCCCAAGATCTCAGACACCACATCAACACATCCTATCTTAGTAGCCAGGTATAATGGAGTTTCATCAGCATTATTGGCTGGATGTTGAAACTCTGGATCTTCTCCTGTTAACAATTTGACCAAATCGAAGTGTTCATTTCGCACTGCCATGTGCAAGGCTGTGTCTTTGTCCTCATTTGTCGCCTCAAGATCTCCTTCGCTGATCCGCCCCCACTTTCAAGTTCTCAGTCCAGTTCCTTCGCACAATCTATGAGTGCTTTGGCTACATCCAAGCGTTCTTCCCTCACTGCAAAGTGAAGAGGAGCCTCGCATTTGTTATTCACCCGACATAACAACATGGGACACTCTTTTAAGATCTCTTCCACACATTGTAATCGGCCAAACTGGGCTGCGACATGAAGAACAGTGTTGTTATTGGGGGTGACTTGGTTTTCAATTTGATCAATTTGTCGCCTGAGGACATCAACTTTGCCTTTCATGACAGCCTTGTACAAGTTAACAAATATATGTAGCAGTAGTATGTATGTATGATCCACCACTTATTTTTTTTGCCCCAGTCGCAAACTCTTCAACCCTGTCACTACCCTTTGGCTGTAAATTCTATTAATATAAATTTAGATAAAAAAATGGCGTGGTCTTTCGTGGCCTTTTCATTTCAAAAAGTTTTATGCTGATTTCACATGCGAAACACTTGTCTTATGACAATGATCATCCTATTTAGTTGAATAACAGAGTTCAGCTTCTGAGCGCTCTCTCTCTCTCTCTCTCTCTCTCTCTCTCTCTCTCTCTCTTATGGTCTTGTTGTGTGTTCTTGTGGTTAGAGAACAGAACTACACTGTAAATGAGTGTTTTGTATCTAAAAAAGCATCCCTGTCTTAATAAGCCTGCACATTATTGCTTTGTGCTATTGCTAAAATTTTCAATTCCTATTTGTCTTGTTGATTGGTTTTAAGTAGAATTTGAAATATATAATTATCAAATCCTATGGAAGGAAAATAACATGGATCAAGGGATTATTATTGTTAGTATATTATATGTATTATATGTTAGTGCATAATATGTTAGCTGTAAATTATCAAGCTTTAATCATGTTGTTTTCTTAGTGCCTTCCTTAGTGCACACTTTCTGCTTTCTTCTTTCGGTTCTCTTGGATCCTTTGTACACTCTCCCCTCTATAAAAGGAGAGTCATCTTCCCATTGAAAAGACACACATTGAATATCAATCAATATACAATCTATTCTCCCTCTCTATATAGTAAATTATCATGGTATCAGAGCTAAGTTAACAACTTAGTAATTCCGCTTCACCGGCGGGCGGCAACCTCGCCTTGGCCGCCCGCCGGACAAACCCAAATTTCCTTAATTTCTTCTTTCATGGCAGATTTTTCACACAACACTCTCATCCCAAACTTGTTTTTCAGCAACCACCATATTTGTGTTGAAATCTCATTCAACTCCACTGCAGCCCACTCCGTTAACCATATCAAACACAGTTTCAGTGTCCCTTTTCAATGTCTTGACCCTAGATTCTAGGTGTGGCTTAGCCTTAATTCCACACCCCTGCAACTTCTCATGCAACACTCCTTCAAGCACCCCAAGAAAGCCAGACTTGAAATCATTGTCAGCATCAAATTTTGCAGAATTTTCGAGTCCCATGCTGCCAACAGTTGGTACTGATTTCCCAAGTTTAACCTCCAACATGTCTCCTCCATTAGCACTTCCATCAACTGTCCCTACCAGACAATCTGCTACATGGCCTAGCGTTATCGCCGTCGTGGAACACGTCCCCCTCAGCCGTCTCGCGGCAGCGCAGCTCCAGTCCGCCGCTGCCATCCTCCTCCACTGCCTCACCTTCTTCCCACATGCCGCCCAGCGCCGCCTCTGCCCCTGGCCGCTCGTCCTCTGCCTCGGCTCCTCTGACCGCTCCGTTGATGGCGGAATTTTGTCATCCTCTGCCGTACCCATCAACTTCGTCTGACTCACAGCCCGTCTACAAGTGTCGCGTATGCGACAAGGCCTTCGGCTCCTACCACGCCCTAGGCGGTCACAAGGCCAGTCACCAAACGCAAGCCGGATGACCCGACGACCAGTCAACAATCTCCACTGTGGACCAACCTTTCCCTCTCCAAAGACCCATCTCTCCACCAAATGCCTCCAACATTCTCGTAGGCAAGCACCCCTGCATCTGGTTAACCGGCCTGCCTCTGCGGCGCCAGTTTCGGCACCGGAACGACCAGCACCTGTCCGCTCACCCACCGCGACATCAAGACCCATCTCAGTTGGATCGGTAGCTTGCAACTCCACCTGAATGCCATCGAGCTCTCTCTTGAACTTGTTTCATAACCAAGAAAATGTTGGTACCGATCTGTGATTGCAAAAATGGATTTTTTCTCTCACTTTACACCCACCATCTCCCTCAACATGGTCCATGATCCACAGTGCGTTGCACACTACCCCAGGAATGATGCTCATAAGCCCCACTTGCTCTTTCTTTTTCTTCTTTTTTATTGTCCACCGAACCTCACTCATCCATGCTCTCTCTTTATTGTTAACCCCGCCGTTCCGCTAACTGGTTTGCAGTCCTCATCAACACAATGATCTCTCCCCAACCCGAGGGAGAGAGAGTTGACAGAGCTGTCTTTTTTTTTTTTTTTATTCTCCCACCAGAGAGCGATACGAGCTTGGTTTTTTTTTTTTTTTTTTTATTCCTCTAGACCCCACCACCTTTTCTCTCTCTCACCCCAACACACTCACCAACCCATTCTTTAAACATTGCCAACCCGTCCCCTATCTCCCACTTTATTTTTTATTTTTAAACCAATCTTCACTTATGCACCCACTCATTCCAAACATTATCATCATCATTCCACCTCCCTCTTTTTCTAAACAATGTTTTTTTTTTTAGCAAACCAACCCACCAACACACCATTTTTAATCATCCACCCACTCTCTCTCTCTGCTGGACCATCTTATTATTTTATGTCATGACAACCCACCATCCCACTCCCTCCCGGTTCCACTACAAACCCACCGAACCAAACCCATGGGCTGGTTTCACCAAAAATAAATAAATAAACACCAAAAAAAAAAACAAAACAAACACCAAATATATATATATATTTTTTTTTACCACCTTCACTCTGTGTTGAGCTGTTTTGCTCCACTTTCTCCATCCCCTTGTTTCAACCTCAAATCGGTTTCTCTCTTCACACCTATTTGAGTTTGCGGGGGGTATTCTACATATATCATGGTGAGCATGGTTAAACACCATGCGAACCACCCAAGCCATCCCATGGTGCACTCCCTAAGTCGCCCCCTTGGTGCACCACCAAAGTTTTTACCAACGGTCTGACACGACCACACAGTGTCCTCTACAACGGTCCGGCATGACCCCATAAACTGTTCCGATATTGATTCCGGTCAACTTCTACAACCACGGTCTGACACGACCACACAGTGTCTGCTACAACGGTCCGGCATGACCCCATAAACTGTCCCGACATTGATTTCGGTCAGCTTCTACAACCACGGTCTGACACGACCACACAGTGTCTGCTACAACGGTCTGACACGACCATACAGTGTCTGCTACAACGGTCTGACACGACCACACAGTGTCTTCTACAACGGTCTAACACGACCATGCAGCGTCTCCTATCCTATTTTTATTTTTGTCAGTTTATTTTCCTATTTTATTACTCTCTCCAAACTCAAGTTGGCTACTACCTATCCTCCTTGAGTTTGAGGGGGGCTGTTAGTATATTATATGTATTATATGTTAGTGCATAATATGTTAGCTGTAAATTATCAAACTTTAATCATGTTGTTTTCTTAGTGCCTTCCTTAGTGCACACTTTCTGCTTTCTTCTTTCGGCTCTCTTGGATCCTTTGTACACTCTCCCCTCTATAAAAGGAGAGTCATCTTCCCATTGAAAAGACACACGTTGAATATCAATCAATATACAATCTATTCTCCCTCTCTATATAGTAAATTATCAATTATGATTGTGGTGTAGAGGGAATTTCTTGATAGGGTGGATAGGTATCAAGTGAAGGTCTGCTTTGTGTGAGAGTTCTCTACCCCATTGATGATACACCATTGATTCTTTGTTTCTTTCTTAAGGTTGACTGGTGTGCTTTTATTTGGGTTAATTTACCAAAATCTTGGTGCTTCTTTTATAGACCTTACGATTATACTGAATTTGACATCTTTTCAATATGAATAATTAGGTCAAAACTATTCTTACAAAGAATAATATCGAATTTATGCAATCTTAAGAAAAAACTTGTGATACACAATTCAAAGATTAATAATGTAATTCAGTTTTTAGTTTTGACTACCATACCATAAAAGTCTCCGTCCCCTTTATGTGATAAGCTTCCTATAGAGTTATTATGATCTTTAAAGTTAAATTCTAGTAAGACTTTTGGAACTAGCAAAGATGTTTCCCATTGTTTACATGCTCTGAAGACATAATCATGGTTACGTTTACAAAGTTTTAGATGAAATACAAATGAGAAGTAGATGTGATGGTTATGGAGTTATTTTGCAAAATATCTAACTACATGTCATGTAAGAGATATATTTGTAAAAACAAAAGAAAATTGTCCAAAAGATCTAGTAAGAAACTTTGAAAGTTGCAATAAAGAAGTAAGATTTGGTTATTCATCCTATTTAGAGTTTTTTTTTTTTTTTTTTTTTTTTTTTTTTTGATCAGCAAAAGAGAAACTTTATTGATGTAAAGCTAGTACAAGGTACAAAAATTACATCAGTAAAGAAAAGAAGAGTGCATGAGCATCACAATGAGCTAAAAGATCCCAACTAGGTTGGCACCAAAAAGCACATCCTATCATTTGCTAGCACCTCGAAGTTGGTGAGGAACCAACAAAAGAAACAGACCAAAACACCAAAACACTGACAGATCAAAACACCAAACCCCAAGTTGCTAGTCACCAGCAGCAGCCAAAAGATAAAAAACCATACATCACAACCCACTAACAGATCATACTACCAGCAGCAACAAGCTCAACAAAGATCAATACATAGCTTAGATCATGCCTATAGATCCAGAATGCAATGACCCAAATTTCCACAATGCAATGACCCAAACTTCGCAGAAAATCAAAAACCAATACATAGCCTTAGATCATGCCTATTAATATCAGGTGCTCCAAAAATGTTCCACTTCCAACAGATCATACTACCAGCAGCAACAAGCTCAACAAAGATCAATACATAGCCTTAGATCATGCCTATTGGAGTGAGTGGTAATGGGTGAAAGGATATCTTGCATGGAAACATTTAGGAAACCAGAAGTATGGAAAGGGCTGGGGAGATGTAACAGGCCAAGGAACCCATTAGAGCTTGAAGAATATCAGATCAAAACAGATCAGAACCAGATAAAGCCAAATCAGATCAACCAAGCAAATTAGATCAGACAGAATCTCACAGCGGAGCAACATCAGACACACATCAGCTACCAACCCCCCAACATCAGACCCACATCAGCAACATCAGACCCACAACAAAACAGATCCACAGACAGCCACAAATGATACTGCAGCAGTCCACAAACAACAAAGACAGATGCACACAGCCACACAGCAGCCATCCACAAGTCACACCAACAGATCAACAGACAGCAGCCAGGCCTCACAAACCAGCAGAGCAAAATCAAAAAACAAACCAGCAGAGTAGCCCACTAACCAACAGAGCAAGATCAAAAACAAACCAGTAGAGCAGCCTCCTTTTATCTGATTTAGCCAGCAGTCCACCCATGCTATGCTTAAAGCTATGCAGCCATTGAGGTGGAAGGCAACCTCAGCCAAGACTAGATCAAAACCAACTAACAAAAGAGGATCACAGTAGCCATGCATTGTGCATAACACATCAGACCACATCTCCCAGCAGCAGCAGAATCTAATTCCACACCCCAGCAGAATTTCAAACCACCTGACAACCATCACTGCTTCTGTCACAAAACCACCAGTGCAAAGCCAGCTCCAAGACCTTAAGGCTCCACAATAGCAGCAGCAAGCACTAATAGCAGTTCAATCCAGAACAAAACAGAGTGGCACCTTGACAGACCTATACATTCAGACCAACTGACATACCTATTCACCTACTAGTGAACCCCAGCAGTGACCAATCCTACTCTTCAATAGCAGTGGCAAAACAACTAAAACATCTAGCTTACACAGCTAAATCTCCCAACTCTTTCCTATAGACAGAACCTCACTTGTTGCAAGTTATACACTATATCATTGACAGAGTAATAAGAAGAGGGGGAAGAAGATCTGAACCATAACGCAGTTCTAATTTTGATAGCATCACATAACTCTTCAAAGTCCACCAGAGATCCATTAAAGGTACTGTCATTACGCTGCTTCCAAATAGACCAAAGTACTGCCAACG
Source organism: Camellia granthamiana (assembly GCA_036172215.1). Classification (NCBI taxonomy): domain Eukaryota; kingdom Viridiplantae; phylum Streptophyta; class Magnoliopsida; order Ericales; family Theaceae; genus Camellia; species Camellia granthamiana. The sequence goes on along the minus strand of JAXFYN010001302.1, from coordinate 13,443 downwards.
GAATAATGTTTCAAAGCACATTTTCCTTTTTTTTTAATTTTGTATCAACCCACCAGAGAAAAAGGCTGCCTACAGAGCCAGGAATTGCCCATTTAACACCCCACCAGTCCAAGATTTTTGACCAAATTCTCCAGGTAAAGGGACAATGCAGCAACACATGGTTAATAGATTCCAAATCCTTATTACAGAATATACAATTCACATTAGACCCTCTACTGAGAACACCAAGCCTTTGAAGAAAACATGATGTCTTAATCCTCCCTTTCCATGATAACCATCCAAAAAATTGAACCCTTGGTGGAGCCACATTCTTCCAAATGAACCCCGTTACTTTGCTAATAACCTTAGAAGGTAAAACATTCCAGCTATAAGCAGAGTCAACAGTGTAGACCCCAAATTTATTTGCCTTCCATCTGATGATGTCCATCCTATCAAACCTAAGCACTGGAGCATTAAGCAATAACAAATTCAGCCTCCCCAACTCCTCCACTTCCCACTGAAACAAGGCTCTTCTGAAATTAAGCTTCCATTCTTGAGAACCAAAACCCCTGTTCCTCACCCCTGCCACAGACTCAGATTTGTCCAGAGACACAGAGAAAAGTCTGGGAAATTCTTCTTTTAAACAGATATTCCCAATCCAAGTGTCAGTCCAGAACATTGTTCTCCTTCCATCACCAATGTCCAGCACTATGTTTTGCTTGAAAAAATTCACCAGCTGAGGGCACAAGCCAGCAACACCCGCAATATCTCTCCAGATCATGGACAGCTTGGAATTTTCGACTGGTAAAGGCCACCAACCTCTACCAACCTCATGATATTTGCAACAAATCACTTGTTTCCAAAGTGCATTATCTTCAACACCAAATCTCCACCGCCATTTCAACAAAAGACAATTATTCCATAATCTCACCCTTCTAATTCCTAAACCTCCTTGACTTTTACTTTGAGTGATCTCCCCCCATTTAACCAAGTGAATTTTCCTCCTAAGTTCATCGCCACCCCCATAAGAATCTAGACTGAATTTTCTCAAACTCATTTGCAACCCCTGCTGGCATCTTAAACAAAGATAAGTAATAAACCGGTAGAGAAGATAACACAGACTTAATTAACGTCAACCTACCTGCAAATGAAAGGAATCTCCTTTTCCAAGAAGCCAATCTTTGTTTACATTTGTCAAGCATTGGTTGCCAAGTCCTTCTTCTCCTTGGATTAGCTCCCAGAGGTAAACCCAAATATTTGAGCGGCAATTTTTGATGCAAACAATTCAGTTTAGCAGCAAGGTCTTCAAAAGACTCTTCATTAATCCCAACCCCACTGACGACACTCTTGTGGTAGTTAATCTTGAGCCCGGACAGAATTTCAAAACATCTCAAGATCCTTTTTATTGTGACTACCTCTTCCCAGTCAGCTTCACAGAACAGTATTGTGTCATCAGCAAATTGCAAGTGTGTTAACTTCATACCAATAGAACCAACAGCTGCCCCTTTAATCAAACCCATTTGTAATGCTCTGCCCAACAAGATGTTTAAACCCTCAGCCACAATGTTAAACAGGAATGGTGATAGTGGATCACCTTGCCTAAGCCCTCTCAAAGGCTTGAATTCAACTGTTGGTGATCCATTTACCAATATAGAGATATGTGCTGAAGACACACACTCTTTCATCCAATTAATCCATTTAGAACCAAACCCAAAGTTATACAACATAGAGAAAAGAAACCCCCAATTTATTAAGTCATAGGCTTTCTCAAAGTCAAGTTTCAAGACAAAACCTTTTATCTTATTCTTCTTCCACCCATCAACAACTTCATTGGCAATCAAAACTCCATCCAAAATATTTCTGCCTCCAATAAATGCTGATTGAGACTCACTAATAATCATAGGCAACACTTGCTTGATCCTATTAGATAGTACCTTTGCTAGGATTTTGTACAGAGAGCCTATGAGACTAATAGGCCTGTAGTCATTAAGGCAAGAAGGGTTATCATTTTTTGGACCAAGGCAACAAAAGAACTGTTAACTCCATGGGCTAGCTTAGAATTTTGATGGAATTCCTTCATGAATTGTAATACATCACCTTTGAGTGACTGCCAACACTTTTGGAAAAACAACATATTGAATCCATCAGGCCCAGGGGCCTTATTCCCATCGCATGATCTGATTGCTGATAGAATTTCTGCTTCTGAGAATTCAGCTTCTAATGCATCCCTAATTGCATCACCCCCCAATAGACTTGAAAGAACCTGATAAAGTTGGCCTTCTGAACCAAGTTTCAGTGAACTGATTCCTAAAATGCTGCAACACTTCAGCCCTTATTTCTTCAGGATCCTCCTTGATGTTCCCATTTACGTTTAGTGAACACAAAGCATTTCTACTATTTCTTGAGGCCGCCAAAATATGGAAAAACTTAGTGTTTTTATCACCTTTTAATGCCCAATTAACTCTAGATTTCTGAAACCAAACCCATTCCACCATTTTGGACAGCTTCCATAATTCCCTTTTTGCCTCCCTTCTTCTAGCAGCTTCTAATACAGTTAAAGGTCTATCTTCAGCTGTTTAGGTCAAGCAAATGCAGTTCTTGTTCCAGAAGCTTGAGCTTAGATTCCACATTGCCAAAGACTTCAATATTCCATTGCTTGAGAACTAATTTAAGTGCTTTAAGCTTCCTTAAACACTTGAAACCAGCCCAACCTTGAACAATGGTTTCAGCCCAGGTATTATCCACCAAGGATTTAAATTGAGGGTGTAGGGACCAAGCATTCAAAAATCTAAATGGCTTTGGACCCCAATCCCTCTCATCTTCCATTAAAAGAATAGGGCAGTGATCTGACCACCTCCTAGGTAAGCCCCAAAGCTTGAAATTGAAATTATGCACCCATTTTGGACTTAACAGAAACCTGTCAATCCTACTCCACCTCTCACCTTCTTGAGAGTTACACCATGTGAATTTTCTCCCCAACATATGCATGTCACAAAACTTCCAATCTGTCAATGAAATCATTAAAATCCCGCATACCCCTATCTCTCCTACAGCATCCCTTCCTCTCAGAAATATTCCTAATTTCATTAAAATCAACCCCTAAACACCAAGGTTTATCATACAAAGATTTTAATGAAATCAAAATATCCCACAACCTTCCTCCAATTAGTACTATCATTGGGGGCATAAATATTAACAACAACACAATCCAAATTGTTAAAAAGAGTACCTGACAAAATGATGAAATTGTGGTTGCAACAACAATCCACCATTTGAAAGGCATCTGGATTCCAAATGCACAGAAGGCCACCAGCTGCACCAACTGAGTCCACTGCCATGAATTCCATCCTATCTCCATACTAGCAAGATTTCACTAACGCTGCATCTATTTGTGACCTCTTTGTTTCCTGTAGAAGTGCCATCTCCACCTTTTTTTCAGAGAGTAATGTCTTTATTTTATTCCTTTTAGAAGCTTTGCCCAACCCTCGCACATTCCAAGATAATAACTTCATAAATACCAGATTTTTAAACACCAATACACCAGAGGAGTACTATTCAATTTGCAGCTCCACCCTTCTTTAACATTCTTTCCTTGTCTTCTTCTTCAATTCCACCAACTTGCTTAACACTTCTACCTCATTTCCATCATAATTTAACCCAAGAACCTTCCCAATTTGGAGTGATGCTTCAGCCTCATTAAGCAGTAATAGTCCGCTACCAGACTTACTTGCCATTGACATTGAAATTGCAGCAACAGCCGACCTGAAAATGGCTCCTTTCTTCAGATTTAGATAGGCAGCCTGTCCCCTCGATCATGTTTCCTTTTTGTACCCTTTGTACTCTTGCAGCTCCTTTATTTTTCACCTTCACATTCCTTTGCCTTTTCTGAGCTACTTGTACGCTTTTATCAGGACCACACCTGTGGGTTCCTTCCCCAATCCTAGTTTGGGCTTCCTTTCCCCTGATAGTTTGATCTAGATAGTTCATTTTGGGTATTGACTCTGGTTCACTAACTTCGGAGAGCCTTTGCCCAACAAATTACCACATTCCACAGCATAGGCCTCATTAAGAACTACCTCTAGATTAAGCCCAGGTCTATTCATCTCAGACCCAGTAACACTCCTCACAAAGCCCGGAGTAACAATTTCATCCTCCACTCTACTGGTCTCTACATTTTGAATTTGCATAGGGTTCACCACTGGCTCATTAAAAGCAGCCCCGTATGCGCCTCCAACTTCTGATAGCTCCACGTTCATGTCAGAGTCTTGCACCACAGATACGTTATCTAAGCTACGAAGATCATCCTTGTCATTCTGCCCAGCAAGCATTTCCTTCCTATCTTCATCCACCACATCATCCTCTTTGCCAGCTCACCCATGAAACTGGCCCTCCACCTCAGCATCTGCCTCTTCCTTCTTACTCCTCCACTATCGACATCTGCTCCCTGACTTCGCCATTGAGCTGGAAGCTTCTCCCTTACTCTGTATGATGCAACATTTGCATTGATTATGGGGTGATCTCTGATACACCCCGTTGTTCTTCGCACACTATCACTAGATACAGCACCCCCTTACAGCACAAATTAATGGTTCTATTAATAGATTCCATACACTTAGTGGCTATTTTCACTCTTCCACAGCTTAACGATGACATTTTGGATGTATCATCATCCAGGCCGATAACTTCCCCCCAAACCTTCCCTATGTTACTGAAGGTTTTGACACCCCCACAGATTCAGTGGCACACCATAACATGTAAGCCAGATGAGCCTTTCTTGTTCAAAAACCATACCTTGTTTCCATTCCGTAATCCACTCACACCACTCATAGATCCACCGCTTCATTATAGCCAGCTTAATCTTTCATACATTCCACTGATTCGAAAGTCAGGACTATGTCTCTACCGCCTCCATCTCTAACCTACAAATTACCCAGTCCTCTAGACTTCAGTTCCTCTTTTAACTCTGCCACATAGCGTATAGACTTAAGACGAACAATCACACTACTACACAACCATCCATTTCCTTCCTCGAAAGCATTTATGGTTATACTAGTGTTTGCCCTGTCCTTGCTTCCGCTAACAACCTGAGCATATGACTTTCCCCCTTGTATGATAGCTTGAACTCCACTTGTCTTCCCCATCTCCGTCCTTCCAGTAAGTAACCTTGGTGTGCTCTGCTTCACTTCCTTCCATACCTTTAACAAACTCTGCTGCTTTTACTCTCAATGCTCTGTTGTCACACCAAAGTCCATGGGCTTTTTGGACTGCCATATTTGCTGCCACTGAACAATCATAGCGAACGAAGCCAAATCTTGAACGCGTCAACTTTCTTCTTTTATTTGGGATGTACACATCCCTTACAACCCCAAACTTGCTGAAAATACCGTACAGGCCTTTAGGATTCATGGATTCTGGTAAGTTGTCTACAAAAATCGTATAAAGAGCAGTCCCCAAACCTTTACTCCCATTTTTTCCACCATGTTTGCGCACCACCGGAATCCAGCCTTTGTCCATGTTCTCTGTCAACCAGTCTGTTCTTCCTCTCACCATAGACATTCAAGTGTTGACAACCTGCTAGTTTGTACAGATTATCGCAGTCATCTGTAAGCTCAATTTCTATGCAATCAAATATTGTTGACAATCTACCTAGTGCTATTTTAGATCTCTAACTCTCAACATCTCTAGAGTTTATTTTATCACTAAAATATCTAAATATTTTTGCTTAAAATTACAAAATTTGGGATGGTGCATATTCATACTACTTGCATTCTTACTAATTCATTTCCAGTTTTGTTCTTATATATATATATTCATATGTTTAAAGTTGCCCATTATATACTTGACTTTTATGTTGGCTATCCATTAATGCATTCTTTTCAAATGCTTCCAGATATTTTTGGTGTGTGGCAGTTGTATGGAAGTTGTTCTTATTAAGAGATTTACCAAATAGGTAAATGGGTTATGTTAAATGGTGTTTGAGATGTGTCCAAGATTGTGAAATCTTATTTTTTATTTGGACATGTTTAAATTTAAAAAGTGTGGGATACATTTTTAGTAGTGTCCAAGAAGTGTTGGATTCTACTAATTTTTGAAGTTCATTAGGTGATGTCAGATTCAGTTCTTATTTTGATGAATGTTGGGTGTTTGATGTAAGGTGAAGAGGAAGAAAAAGGCATCGAGGATTGCTCCGTTGTGTCTCATGTGGTGCCTATGGAGAGAAAGCGATCAACATACATTTGAAGATACTAATTTTGGAGTGCAAAAGCTCAAAATGTTTTATTGCATATTTTTCATTTTTGGTGTAAAAGATTGATTTGTGAATCCTTTTTTGCTTTTATAGATTTTAGTGGAGAGCTCAATTTTCGTGTTGAGTATTTTTGACGGGTGTCTTTTTGATCCCTTCTATTTTATTTTATTTTATTTTTAACAAAGTTTGCCCCCTTTTGGTTCTACCTTAACATGCGGTTGCTTTACTTGATGAAAATTAAGAAAGGAGTGTTGGTTTCCAACACTTGTTTGACATTGACATGGACATGGCTCCTCTCAAGAAATGTGTGTTACTGAGATATCACACCTAAGAAGCAGAGACATAGATATGGATGGACACTAAACATAGCAATTTAAAAAAAAAAAAGAAAAAAGATATGAACATGATAGAGATACAATAATATAAAATATATATATTTTTTATTCATAAACAACCAAAAATAATGAAAAAATCACACTAATTCAACATGAATAAAACAATCAATCTACAATTTAAACGTCGTTGTATAGATATTGAAAATTGAACATATAATGGGCATGTTTTGTTTTTTTATTACATTTTCACCGTCTCTAAATTCTATACTCTAATCACCAAACCACCTTTTTAAAATTATAATAAAACCTCAAATGTGTCTTGTGCATATAGATGCAAAAGTTTTGGAAAATTTTATTTTTCATATATGATTCCCAAAATTGGCAATTTTTTTATAAAAATATTTGTTTTGTCTATTTAAAACATATTTAATTTGTCCCCACTAAAATTCTGCGAAACATTAATTTTTACTTTTGAAATATGGTTTTATTTTTCCCATTTTTTTCCCTGTTTGGAAATTGTTTATTTTAGTTTTCAAATAGGAAAAAATCGTGTGTGATTCTAGGTGAGGTTTTTTCCCCAATGTACATGAATTCTAGCTCTGTCCCTAGTCTTTTGGCTTGTCTGATCTGGACATAAGACACATGTCTTTGACGTATCTCGTAACATGTCCTGTTGAAAGATATTTAAAAAAAAAAAATTGACATGCCATGTAATGTGTCCGACATGTATTCCAAGTGTGTTCGAGAGTGTCGGTGTCCGACACATATATGATGACTAAATGAAGTGATCGTGCTTCATAGGATATCAATAAAGAAGCTATTTATAACCATGACTGACATTTCTATGATATTCTTTTCTTAGCATATGTGTTATACTTGTACATGTTGACCTATTTTAAAGTGTAACTGAATCTTACATTCCCGCCCCCCCCCCCCCCCCCCCCAAAACTCAATTTGCAATTTGGAAATATGGGGTTTTAATTGTTGACTTGAATTTCAATTTACAAACTATAGTTGATTTAGTATGGCATTGAGCTAAAACTAAGGTAACCAACTTTAGTTATGATATTCTAGACCCAAACCTCTCGGGGCTCAGCAAAAGGGGGAAAAAATCGCATTCGTTTGAATTGTAGTCACCATTTAGAAAAACCTTTATTTGTGTTAAAGCTGGCACCTCGTTCAGTTTTGCTACCTGTATATAAGTGTATAGTTTAGACATATCATATGTATTAGTTTGTATATCTATGCTTATACGAAGATATATGTAAAGGACATGAGTATGCATATATGTATATGTGGGACACATGTATATGCTTTAAACATGTGGGATTGGGGTGTTTATTAGGAAAAACAACTTATGGAATCAATAGTCATTTTGAGTTCTTGGAAGGTAAAACATACTCCTTTTAAATCAATAAAAAATATTTTACATTCAAATAAATGCCGGAAAAATGCTGAATGCTTATTTTAGATAAATATAAATTTTTCATTTTTTTATATGTGAAACATAGTAGCATCAAAAAGGAAATTTTATGTTCTTTTCAGACTTTGGAACAAGTTTATTAAATAGGGATTCTATTTATTGGTTGGGTTTTTAAGATTTTGATTCGTCTATTTTACTAGATTGCATTTGTTTGCTGTGTTTTCTACTTGTACAGACGGAGTGTGACAATGAAGTCAAGTGTGATGCACCTTTTAATTTCATTTATTTCAATTTTTGATTTAGGTGGTTACTCTCAGTGATAGACATCAGCAGCTGGAGCTTTGTTCTGGTTTTGTTTGTTTTGTTCTGGTTTCTCTTCCCTTCTTGTTGGTTTCTCACCAACTGGAGCGTTGAGCTTCTTTTAGCTCAGAGCTCCTCTTTATTGATGTATTATTTCAAACATTGTTTGGTTCCATCAATAAAGATTTATTTTGCCGATCAAAAAAAAAAAAAAAAAAAGTATTAATAGTTTTTCTTGTTGGTTTGAAAGTTGTTTAAGGTAGTTCTGTCCTCAGCTACAATGGTGTCCCAATTGTCATGGTATATCTGATAAAGGTCTCTACAACTCAACATATAGTTTAATAGTATCCTAATCAACATGGCATGATCCGCAGTTTGTTAGGTGAGTAACTTTTTTGACCCTTTGCGATAACTGAAATGCCTATTATTTTTTTATTTTTATTTATTTATTTGTGAATGCTGTTGAGGTTTTGAGTGGAAATGCTTATTTTATTAACTATATATAGAGAGAGTAATTTAAGGGTAGGAATGGACTAGGGAAGACGGTGTTTCGGGGGATATTATTATGGAGGTAGTAGGTTTAGTTTTTAATAAGGTAAAACGGAGGCTACAAGTTTGGGGATTGGTTTTGGAGTAGGCATGATTTTTAAATTGTGAGGCTGCTCGAATTTGATATTAATGGTTCTAGGAAATTATGTACCATAGATACTCCACTTGTCAACAAAAAAAAAAAAAAAATGAGGGGACAATAGGCATTCTAGAATTGTAAGGATGAAACTGAAGGCCATGGAAAAGGGTTAGTATTGATAAAGGAGGATAATGTGAGTTTTTTTTTAAGGGAAATAGCAATTGTTGTGGGCTATAACGATTATAAAAAAGAAAAAAGAAGAGAAGGAGAAGAAACATAAGAATATGGGAATTTCACTTAGGATATCTTAGGAATCACCCCTAAGGTAAGGCTGTTTCACACATAACATAACATATAGCTCCAAATGCTTTTTACAAATTTATATAAGTTAAAAATTCAATGAATCAAAGCTCAAATGATTATGTAAAAGTAATTAGGTTGCTGGGCGGGTCTTTCTAATGCTCGGAGTAAGACTCCTAAAATGAAAAGTTGGAATTTTTGAGACATAGGTGATCCATATATATTTTGATCGATAATGAGTTCACATATCATTACTACATTCCAAGTCCATTAAATCTGGGGGTTTTGTTAGTCGACGAACTCTAAAACTTCCAAACCAAGAAAGAAAAAAAATCGCCAATCTTGAGAAAGTTGCAACTAACATTTTAAAACACGAAAGCAGGACTCAACTTGAATGATGACTTGATTATGCAATGTCCCAAGTGTAACCTATGCAAATCTGAATTTGTTTTTTGTTCATGGTGCAGCATTGTTAATTTGACGCCCTTATGCTTTTAGTTGTGGGGTTAATTTTAGTAATTCTCTTAGCTCCCCTGTTGTTTGAGTTGCTGAGTTATTCTGACATCATTTAAACTTGAGCATCTCTTTGTTGTGGATGTGTATTATTCTCTAATTCTCATAGTAGGCAAAGCAAAAGTAAGCATGGATACGAACGGGGATGGGTTCATGCGGATACTACACAGTAAGGACATGCCAACAAGACAATTTAAAAAATCATCACATGACATGCCAGTGATATAGAAACAAATAAATATATGTTTGTATGTACATGAAAATAATGATAGCTTTGTTTTTTACATTACATATACATTTATATTTGGGTAAATTACGCTGTCCTCCCTTGAGGTTGAAAAATACACCAAGCCTCACAAGTTTGGCATAATTACACCATGCTCGCTTATGATTTGAATTCACATAACACTTAGCTCCTTTTTTCATTAGTAATTCATTAGTCATGTGAATTAAAAAATGATATTATTATATGTTTTATACCCCTTGTATATTTTATAATTGACTATCCTTGTGTTTGCACATCACCTGCATTAATTCTGCTCGCTAAAAAGGGAGTTTTATTGTAATTATGCCAGTCTTGTAGAGCTTATTGTATTTTTCTAAACCTTAGGGGTGGTCAATGTAATTTACTTTTTATATTTTATCAAAATAGTAAGCAATTATATTCTACATTCTATGTATTAGAAATAGAGGGAAAAAAAGTTGGACGAAGGTCCTAATATCTATTTTGAAACACTATCCCAAACGAATTTGAAATTTAGATTTTAGAGCTCTTGAAATATAAACTCACATTGCTTTTATTTTAATTACTGACTCTCAAATATATATATTTTTTCAAATTGTTAATGTGTATTATGTGTCTAAACAATGGATGTGTGTGTCTTTCAAATATCCAAAGCTTTGCTGATTCTAAAGACTTTAAAAATAACAAGGATGCATTTCTATTACTGTCTTCAGAAATATTGGTGTTAGATGTGTCCAGCACAGACATTGCACATTCTTAAGAAGTTTTCATGCTTCTTAAGTTTCAACTTTCGACACTAGTATGGATGGTCTAGAAATTCAATTTCTAGGCATGTTAGAAGTAGTTTAGCTTGTGCTGCGCTTGTTCTGGACTTTAGTTAAAGTTTAGTATTGGATTAGCTTTTGTTTACTACATTTGTTTTTACACTAGTATAGTAATTCTAGAAATCCAATTCTGCAGGCATGGCATAACTGGCTTAGCATATTTTGTGCATGTTTTTTTTTTTTGTTAATTATTGACTCTCGATATTTTTTATTTTTATTTTTCAAATTAAGAATGGGCTTTATGTGTCTAAATGTTGGATATGTGTACCCAAGTGTCCAAAAGCTTGTCTAGTTCTAAAAATATTTTAAAAATAATAGGATGTGGTTCTATGCGTGTCTTCAGGAATATTGGTGTTTGACATGTCCAACACGAAGAGGAGCCTTCTTAAAATTGTCCTTGCATCTTAGGTTTCAACTTTTAGACACTAGTAGAGCAGTTGTAGAAATCCAATTTTCTAGGCATGTTAAAGTGGTTTAGCTTGGTCAGAATTTAGTATTGGATTAGTTTTATTTTTATTTTTATCTTTATCGACAACAAAGAGGAATTTATTAATAAAAATAAAATTGCAGAGGAGTACAGAGAAGTATAAAGTGGACAAGCAGTCCACTGAAAGCAAAAGGAAAATACAAAAATTGAAGAATTATTATGACTTACATATGGCTTTCTGATCTCTAGAAGTCAAAAGTAAAGTAATGCCCTTATAGGATGTAGACACCGAAATCCAAAATGAAGCTTAATAGCAAAATTTTCCCTATATATGGGTATACCCTCTATATCTTCAAACTTCTCAATAACTTTGGACAAATTTGTTGCTTCATTTTCATTGATTGAACAGATGGTTTTTGTGTGTAGTCTTATTTAACTCCACTTTAGATTGATGTATCTCATTGATGTTTTTCTACTTCCACTTTTGACTGATTGATATCTACGTATTGAATTTTGAAGTCAATCATTTTTTACTAAATTAGCTTAGATGAGCATGTTGTAATGTCCCTTATTAAGATGAGTGGACTTGAATTAGATTGATGAGCATGTTTTATAGATGAGTAGACTTGAGTAGTTATGACAACATACTGAGTCATCTATTTTGGATCATTTACATCCTCCCTACCAATAAATTTTAGTTGATTGGTCATCAAAATTGGGTTGCAGGATCGTACTCTTTAAGCTTGTATTTCCTTCATCGTTTTATAACCTTGTATTCATTTTAACGTTTTGGCTTTATTCAATACGTCCTGTTTTGAACTGTCAATGTACTAGTTTGAAAATTGGCAACATTTCTGCTGTGTCAATGCATTTTCACCGGAAGATTATCCCATTGTCTCCCTTATCTGTTTGGCCATTTTAATGCAGATAACAAATATGTTTCGTGAAATGGAAATACGTGGGCGTGTGGCTATCCCCACAAAAAGCCTGGACAGAAATGGAGTGGTCCCCCAAAGCTCAGTTGTGACAGGCCCTCTTAAAGGAATTGTTGCTCATTAAGTCCACAGAGGAGCATGGTTACTTCCTTGCAATAACCGAACTGAAGAGCATAGGCAATGGAGAGTTTGAAGATGAATCAGGGGACGTCCTCTTCTCAGTGGCCTTTCACTGTCGCACCTTCCTACCTGTCAATGGAGAGATCATGCTTGGAGTTGTGCACAAGATACATAGAAGGGGGGTCTTCTTGAGATGTGGACCCATGAAATATATTTATCTATCAGCTCAAAAGATGCCAAATTTCTACTATGCCCAATGGAAAACACGAGAGATCTTCATTAACGATGATCACTCAAGGATAGAGAATGATGTGGTTATCCGTTTTGTGGTCTTCGCTGTGAGATGGAGAAAGAAACATTGGGACATAGAAAGAGATTTCATGATTCTTGCCAGTTTGGAAGGTGATTGCCTTGGACCAGTTTCGTTGCCTGGGTCTGATGAGTTGGAATTATAAAGTTCTTTTTTTGTACTCAATTCATTATGTAGGTGGTGGTGCTGGTGGAAAGTGAAAATTGATGTTTCCTAGAGTGAAATTTGTAACTGATGAACAATTGTTTACCCTTCAGCTTTGCTTCTGTATGTAGATAGAAAGATTATACTTGAATGAAGTTTTATAGAAAAGGGCTTAAGCACTAGCTTGTAGTTTGGTCTTTCATGTTATGAAATGTCAATTGTTGACACCCCAATGCTTCAGTATCTGTGTGAATGTTTTGAATGAGGAATGAGGAATGAGGATGTTGATCGGAAACTGTTAGCCAACCTTTTGTTCCATTATGCTTAAATTCCTTCCCCTTCTTAATTTTTATTTTTATGTTTGGTTGCTCAAAGATAAACTTGCATCATTGAGTGTGCAAAATATGAATTTCAGCCGTGTTTTTATTTTTTATTTTTTTATTTTTTTTATTGTTGTTGATTTCTGACAAATTAATTGGTTTGGTATATTGAGTTGTTGATAGATATTGGTGTCACAATGGTTCTTTTATCATTAATAGTAGTAATAACTACTGTGCTAAGCAATTTGATGATCTTGTAGTTTCATGTCATTTTTTTCAATTTGCTCAATGCTTAATGTTTGGTAACACTAATCACAAGGTGAAATTATTATTCTCTCTTGGAGGACTTTTCAATGAAGAAGGCAGTGGAACAAAAGATCTTTTCATTTTTTTT
>JAXFYN010001301.1:0-35678 GCA_036172215.1 Camellia granthamiana | reverse complement strand
TTTCTCAGCTTCCTTGTCTTTCCCAGATGCCTCAGGTTGGTCCGAATGCGGAGGCTTGAAATACCGCCCACTTCTTGTCATATGAGCGACCTCATCAATATACCAAGTATCATCTGGTTGACTACTCCCCCAGTCCTCATCTGTGTGGGCAAGACATAAGTCATTGTCTTCCCACCACATTCCATCGGCAGCCGACAGACACCTGTCCGGCTCCGGTATGATCGTGCTCGCAGCACCTTCAGTCCTCATGCCCACAGCATTTTCTGTTCCTGTGCACACAGCACTTTCGACCTCCACATGGGCCTTAGCTTTTCTGATTCTCTCGGAATCCTCAAATCTTTGTTGCTCCAACTGTGTCAGTACAGCTGGTTGGTCAATATTCCCTGCATTTACAATCCCCGAATTCTGAGCGAAATTCTTAGTGCCGGCGCTCTCCGGCTGTGTATTCTGACTCTCGGCCCTTCCGGCCATCATTGATACTCTTGCCCCTGCTGGGCCTTGCTCTGGTTGATATTCCACAATGTCTGGTTGATCATCCAACCATCCGGTAACTTCTGCCGACTCCTCGTATTCAAACCAGTTGATTGTTGCATCCCCTGATTCTTAGTCGTTGAAGAACTGGAGGTTGGCAAAGTCTTCTTCCATTGTTGTCAGGTCATCCGCCCCCTGTTCAAGTCTGTCCCCCTGAATCACACACAGTTCATCTTCATCTGGCAGTCCCACACTCGGCTCAGACTGGCCCACTGACTGGATGTATTCACTTGGATCATAGGCTTCTGCAGCGAGGTTCCCAGACTGTTCCATCCCAGACTCAACAACCCCACTTTTCTCTGAAATCTGCCCTGTCCCGTCTTCGGTGGTCACCACCTTTGGCTCAGATTGGATTGTGGAGATGTCCATCATGCACAAGTCAGTGCAGACAGGAAGGATCACCTCCGGCTTAGGTAGGTGGGATGGGGTGATATAGATACTAGGATCGTAAGACACGACCCCAGTTTGGATGAAGTTGATTCTGTTGGGAGGAGGGGCTTGGTTATGTGGTGGGAGAGGATTTGTTGTGACATTGGGTTTTTTGGGAGGCGCGATCACCTGCTTGTCGATAAGATCTTGGATCTCATGACGCAATCTATAGCAATGGTCGGTGTCATGACCGTGCTGTTGGTGATACGCGCAGTATCTTGCCGAGTCATGAGAGGGAGGGAGTGGATTTGGTAGTGGCCTCGGCTCTAGGGGCGTCAAATGCTTCTTCCTGATTAAAACCCCCAAAGCCTTGGACAGGGGCATATGGAGGGGTGTAAAGGTTCTTTGGCCTCTGGGCTGATATTTTGTGGTTTGGGTATTACTTCCGGATGCACCGGAGAAGGGTGTGGCCGCCGCGGGCCTTGGATGGGGAGAGGGATTGGTGGTGACCATACTGACCTCCGGAGCTCTTGTATTTGCAGCGCCACTCGGGCCTGCGTTGTTGTTGCGGTTAAATGTCCTCCAGAGTTGCTTCCGGTCCTGGTCAATTAGGCCTTGTTTCATTGCGTCCTCAATTTGCACCCCCATCTCGTGTAGGTCTGAGAAGGTGGGAAAGGGGAGTACAATCATCTTCTGCATCAATTTCGGTTGGAGATTGCGCACAATCATCCTGATTTGGTCTTTATCAGTGGGCCTCAAAGTCATCATCGATGCTTTCGCCCTCCATCGAGTCACAAAATCGGAGAAAGTCTCCTTGGGTTCCTGTCTCGTCGTCTCAAGATCACGAGTTGTAATCTCGATCTGTGTATTGTACGAGTACTGTGCAACAAAGGCCTCAGCCATTTCATCCCAATTTCTTTTGACATCATCTTCCAGCTTTGCATACCAGATGGTGGCCACACCTGACAAGGTTCGGCCGAATAGTGACAGTTTTTGTGGTCTGGTCAGGCCCATTGGCCGCAGAATGTCTGAGAATAGCCGAAGATGGACCATGGGATCTCCGGACCCATCGAATCGGTCAATTTGTGGCATCTTGAATCTGTCTGGCAATGTTACGGCCACATCGGTGTACCCATCTTCGATATCTGGAATGGCTTTCACCCCTTGTGACTTCTTGAAAAGCTTCTCCAGCTTACTCAGTTTTAGAGCTGTATGGTCGATCTCGAACTCGAAAGGAGAGTCCGGGTGGTTGGCGGGTGTTTGGGTTTTGGACAGTTGCGGCAGAAGCGGGGGCGGAGCTGGCCCCGTTGGAGGGCCTGTGTCCTCTTGAGTATTCTGGACATTGGGTAGGGTATTCTGGGTGTTTGGGAGGGTATTCTAAACAGTAGGTGCCTGCTCGGGTAATGGAGCCCCGGGTGGAGGAGGAACCTGATGTGAAGCAGATGCCGCATTTTGCTGTTGCAGCCTAGTGATTAGTTCGGCCTGCTGAGCCATGACTGTGGCTTGTTGCTTAGAAAATTCCGCCTGGCGGATGGCATCCTGCTACATCTGTCTCATGCTCTCTTGCATTTGACGCATCATTTCCTCTATTCCGGCCATATTCTGTTAGTCCAGCTGACTGATCGGTAAGTGTATCTCTATGGCGGAGACAGAAACCCCAACCTGACTGTCTGCTGCTAAAGTAGCCCGCTGCCCCGGTAATCCCTGCTCTGACACACTACGCCTTCTTGGCCTTCTCCTAACAACTGGGGGTAGGGAGTGGAACACTGGATGTCCGTCAACCAGATCCTCAGATCGATTGAGTCGGCGACCTCTCGTCCAAAGTGCTTGGGGAATATCTACTGGTTCGGAAGCAATCGTGCTAAAACTGCCCCCTAGCAAAAAGATAAATAAAGCGAAAAGGAAATAAATAACCAGATAAACGGGCAGCATAACAACTTAAATTAAACACACAACACACAGTCGGGCATACAACACACGGTTGATAAGCTGGATATACACTGTCCTCAATCACTGATTACTGTCCCTGTATCACTGTTCCCCAAAACTGAATCTGACATCCGCAGACAACTGATTCTCATATACTGACTGATGCCCGCAGGCCTGATGCCCAAACTCATACACTGATACGTGCATTCCTGTAGAGACGCACTCTAAAGCACATAACAGATAAGTGAGAGCCAAAACACCCCTATGTTGGGGTTGGGTTTCCCTGTCCTATTTTGTCAGGAGCTAGGGTTTCACTACGCACGCAGCGGTTTCAAACAACCTATAAACGGGTAAGCAACCTGTCATAGTTTGGAATGGTCACTATGGATCCGAATATGCACTAGGTCGAATGGTCAAAAAGGGTGCCCCGGTAAAACCGGGGTTTGTGTTCCCATACTGGCAGAGCCCGTAACCGGCCAGCCTTATGGACATGCCTTGACAAGACAAGCCTCCGGCAAACCGCTCAGGAATAGCAGATGGCAAACACGGTGTCCTAGGCGCACCAATGCAAATGCAATGCAAAGAAACACACAAGTGTAGTCAAAACCAAATATCATGAGTTCGAGTCAAGTTCTCTAAATCCCCAGCAGAGTCGCCAGAAACTGTAGACGTCCCCGAACGCATCCCGGGTAAGGAGTGCGAATTCCCTCCGTTCTGGTTCGCTTGCGGGTCTACTACAGTTCGAAGGACTCAAATGTCATGGTTCTTAATCTCGAACCAAAGAGTCCAAATCTGGTAAATCGTTTTGAGAAAACAGATTTTTGAAAGAAGTACCAAACATGGACTGCTTTGCCAGATACAGAGTCGCCACCTAAATATTTTATTTTTGGGAAATTTAGGAAACCCTGACTCGGTGCCAAAGGCCACGTGTCCGTCATCACCAAAGTTGCCTCGGCTCGGGAATTTGGGTACGATTGGGGAAGGTCACTTCGTGAGCACCCCCGCTCGCCCGGTCAAAGACCGGCCTCTACTAATCATGATATCAAGTTTTGAAAACATTGTGTGTTCTTATTCCGGTTATTAGCCTAGGTTACTATGTGATGCGCACAGCATACAAGTATAGACTGAGCCGCCTGAATTGGAACAAAACATTTCATGTTTGTTTGTTTGAAAATGGTTTGATGGTGCTACCCGCAGGTAGGCTAAGACGTGGATTTACCACCCTCGGGCGGGCTTAAGAAAACATGATTTTGCCACTATCTAGTGGGTTTTAAAACAAACATTTGATGAATTGTTCCAATTCAAATAACCCAACCTTCACCCATAGGCAATCAGGCAGTTATATCACATAAGCAAATAGCCTCATGGCAAGCATACTATCATGGCAATCACTCACACGCATGCAAGGATGCTAAAGCATAAAAACTCACCGAGTACTCCAAGCCAAAACCGAAACTACATTACAAATCATGCATGATCCTAAGTATAGAGAAATGCCTAATGCAACACATGCAAGAATGCAACTATAGCAAGCTCGGCTATTCTAAACATGGCATATGAGATGCTACATCTAACATGTATTCAACTTGGAATTGAAATACAAATGCAGTTAGTATGATGCGCCGAGCCCGGTGCATGCAAAACAGATGAATGAATGCAAACATGCTATCATACTGTATGCTAATTGAAATATGCCCTAATCTAACCATCATAAGCAGGTAAATAAAAGGGAAGAAAGACGTGGGGTTGGAAGACATACATCACACTCACCCACACTTATTACAATTATGCCCTCGCGCAGAGGGTCCGAAAGAATATACAGTCCCGAATGAATAAATAATACAGTCCAAAATATTACAGTCTAAATAATGTACAAATTCCTAATTAATTAACAAATTAACTAAGAAAACTGTAAAACTGGCATGCAAGCCAGGGACTGCCTTGATTCTGCTCCGGATGATGGAATGATGCATGTTTGGGCTGCTTTGCGCAGAAATCCACTGGAATGTCCCAATTAGCCTCTATTTTGCAGTGATTCTTGAAAAGCGCGCCAAGCCTCGGAAGACCGCTGATTCTTGATATGCTGCAACAGAGAGCAGGAAAGGAGCATAGCAATGTATTTTCACAAATGTATGCATGTCTCGATCCTCGTACCACCAATCACGCATCTCGATGCATGATGGCCGAGGAGCCGAATTGCACAACTCAATATAGAATGAATGCATATGAACACTACAACAAAACCTAACTCCATCATGGATAATCCGAAGTGTCGGTGACTTGGGAATTGAGACACGTTCCGTCACTCAGAGTACAGAACGTATCTCGTTTCCCGTGCCCAGGCTAACTCCTATCCCGAACACGATGCAATATGCATGATATGCGTGAAATGCAACTAAGATACAATCCTAACATACACAATGTTATGGAATGGCATACACGATGCACGAGGTGATACACAACCGAGCATACACAATGCTATGGATGAAATGGCATACGCAATGCAATATGGGCTTACACCAACATGAGAGAGCCTCACCCACACTCACATAAGAGGCCATGGTATGAAAACAAGACAACTCGAAATGCGTGCACGCGTGCACGCAAACCGAGGACGGACCCTCAGGCACCGAAATGCCACTCTAATGAGACATGGCAAAGACATGGAATATGACATGCAAACATGCAAAAATCAGTGGCGAAATGAGGGGCAAAACAGCCCCGAAACCCGGTAAAACGAAACCCAATGCATGAAATGATCCCGAAATGCGAAATTAGGCACCCGAAATGACTTGTAGCTATACAATACATACATAATTTGAAAATGACATGAAAAAGAAGAAGCAAGGCAGCCCCAAAACTAGTATTTTTACAGTTCAAAACATGGCCAAACAGCGAGCACAAGTAGGTCTAAAACAGCATACAAAAATGGCTCCGCAAGGGAGGCTATGAAGCAAGTGGTAGATGCAAAGCCCAAACGGCAAAATTCCCTTATACAACACTGAAGAGAGCCTAAAAAAATGCTGTTTTTCAATAGATGATAACCCCCAAAACAATATAAAAACATGCTAAAAATGCCATGCAAGAAGTAGGCCAACAAGAGGCTATAACATGAGGTATACAAAGAATTCATCAAACAGCCAAAGACCCTTAATGAGATGTGTCCAAGGGGTCAAAATATGACCATTTTCAGTTCTGATCATGGCTTAAAAAAAGAAGCAAGGTAGGCTAACAAAGCATGCAAAAATGGGGGCCAAAGAAGGGTATAATGGTAAGTGCTACATGGAGGCCCCCAACAGTGTTGATCCCTTCTACAATGTTGTACAGGGGCTCAAAATAAGCCAACTTACAGTTTATATCATGCCTCAAAACAGATCACACATATGCTAGAAATACCATGCAAAATAATGGCATACAAGAGGGTATTGAAACAAGTACCAAATGGGGGTCTCAAACAGGGTTGAGCCCTTAAAAAAACATGTAGAATATCTCAAAAAAATCCTAGTTTCAGTTAGGGTCGGAGCCCAAAACAGTAAGCAAATAGGCTAGAAAAATGGTGCAAAATAAGGCCAAAAAAGAGGGGAAATGGACTTACCCTTGAAGATCACTCTTTTTGTTGCTTCTTGGACCAAATTGCAGCTCCCTTAGCCTCTGAAAAACTCCTCCAAGCTGCTGAGATGGAGTAGTGGTGGTGGTGCTTGGTGGTGATGAAGACAATGGTGTAGAACTTGGAGTTTTGAGAGCAATGGAGATAGATATGTGTGTATGAGCTTGAGAGCAATTTTCCAACCCTTTCTTTAGAGCTGGGAGGACAGCTATATGGACAAGAATGGGGGAGAAATGGAGGGAAAAAAGTGGAGGGAAATGGCATCAATTTTCCCTCCAAAAATGTTCCCTCCGGATACAGATTTTTGGAGAGAAACAAGTATACAGCTGGAATGTACACACTGCAAGGAAGCTGGCCGGCTAGGTATTTTGGTTGCAGGTGGCCGGCCGGCCACCCCCCATGGCCGGCCGGCTAGGGGTCAAAAAGGTCAATTTGATTTTCTGGTCGGCCACCACATAAAAGTGTCCTCCCATGTGTCCTCAACAAAACCCTGTGGTTGGAAATTGGCAACTGTAAAACAGGAGAGACAACAAGCCACTTTTAGGAGGGGTTTAAAAGGTTCAAGTTGAATTTCTGGCCGGCCATGTAATATTAGGGTCCTCCCATGTGTGTACAACACAAATATGTGGTTTGGGGTTGAAGACAGTGGCCCTAGGGTGGTCAACATTGGCTCGGAAGTGAGAAAAACGGGCGTCGGAGGGCGCCGGAGAAATATAACTGGTTGCTGAGACAATTGTTGGCCTCCCACCCTTCAGTGACCTTCCTGGTGATAAAACAGAGGTACCTGCCAAAAATGAACGAAAACCGATGCAAAACGAATGCTCGGGGGCCAAAACACGCAGTTCGGGGTCCCGAAAATAGGCTGTTAAGCACCGAAAGTGGCATTCGACCACGAAGTGGGTCTCTCAGACCTCAGTGTCCCTCGAAAGGGAGTAAATGAGATGCATGCCAAGAACCGGAGCAATCGGAGATGGTTAGGCGGTCCCGAACCGAGGCAAACGGCCTGACGATTCCGAAAACCGAGAACCAGGCTCCGAAATGGGCAAAATGGCCTATGGCCACGAAATGTGGCCCACGGCCACTGAGAGATGGTCTACGGGACCTCTCCCTCCCCTCAGGAAAAGAAACAGAGAAAACCGAGTCTGGTTCGCAAACCGAGGCAAGGTATAGAAGAGGGTTCGGAAGTCCGGAGGCAGGGCTCACGGCCGCGACTCTGAGACTTCTGAACGAGCACAATATGCAACATCACCGAGCGCTCAATCGGTGACGTCTAAGTCTTAAGGTTGGTCAAAAATGGGGTGTCTACAGCGCCCCTTACAGAGATCACCAGGGTGTCCTGTTAGCCGTTCCGAGTGAGGAGACTATAACCTAGGAAGTTGTCCCGACCTCCCAAGACAAACTCCGCTTAAGTCAGAACTCGCACAGCGGGGGAGCATTGAACCCATACCAAGTGCTGATTAGACAACTTGAGGCCCAACCTCCTAACCAACTGTGCTTCGTCCAGGAAATTGGCCCAAGAGGAAGGGAATTGAACCTGTGACCTAGGGGTTTAAATAGATAGAGACACTTAGAAGAAAGAGACAGTGATTGAGAGTTTTGAGGAAGACGTTTAGAAGGAAGAGAAACATGTATGACACTTGAGGAATCATAACATGTGTGGCATACATATAATATGCAATTTGAAGGCTAATATAAATGTGACACATGGAAAGGTAATATTTTTATAATATATTCAATCAGTTCGGTTGCAACGGATTTAAAATGAATAAAAAAGAGGAGTTCTAGAGAGAGTTTTAACAATAATGATTTAGAATTTTAAATAATGAACTTTAAATCTACCATTAGTAAGGTGGAAAATGAAAAGAAAAAAAAAAAGACAAAGCATACACTGTGACGGTGGGTGAGACTCACTGTCACATTATTAGTGATAACTCTAATTAGTGGTCTCAAGTATTATTAGAGTTTTAATGGTGAGCTCCACTAAGAAATGTGATATTTTAGTTTGTATATATATATATATATATTTGTTTTGTTTTGTCATATTAGGCCTCGTTTGGGAACATGTTATTTTAGTAACTTTTTGACTTTTTGACTAAAATATGAGGTAAAAAAACTAGTATGTTTAGGATGACTTTTTGACTTTTTACGAAAAGATGTGCAAAAAGTAGAGAAAAAGTAGAATCTTTGATTTTTTGGTATAAGCTATTGACTTTTTAATTTTTTAATAACTTTTTGACTTTTAGGCTAAAACAGTCACTTACCAAATGAGGTCTAAGATAGAGCTTTAAATCATTGTTGGATTCTGAATATCTAAACCAGCTGACTAAACCAATATCTAAAAAATGTGTTTTTAATTCGAAACTGTCCGCGTGATGGTCGGATTGGGTGGTTCTGTTAACGCAAATTGTAAATAAACTTATATTTAATAGTATTTTGTTTTAAAGTGAAAAGTGTATAATGAGCTATATCATTATGTATGAAAATTATATATGAATTTTTTATTTGTACAACAAAACTCCTAGTTACATAGCCCTCCTTTGAATACATTTAATTCACTTCGTTGGAAGACAATTAATATTTTGGCAATAGTATTATTTTACACAATAAAATTGTATTTTTTTTAGTTCTTGTACAATTATTTTTAGTAACATTTATAAATAAAAATGGATTAAATCAATTAAAAAAACTTATTGTCTCTCTTTTAATCCATCCTTTGCCATTCTCTCTCCCCTTTATACATCTTAACCATTGAGAATTCAGCAATGTGTTACCTGCAACCTTTGCCCACCCACTCTTTTGTGGTTATCGATTTCTCTAGTTGCAACCACATTCACAAAGTTCAAAATGCTACAATTAATCATTAAACTATCTCATTCTTTGTTTCGTTTATCACTGCGACAAAGACTTAATATTCTTAAATTGATGTTAGGAACATCCTCTAACTAAGACTTGGTCATATAAATATAAAGAATAATTGAAGACAAAGGTAAGTTTGTTTGTGCTTCGCAAAACAGAAACAAGAAGTTCCAACATTAAAAGAATTGAATCTTTGGTCAAGAAGGTGGACTTCATTCATAGTCTGAATATCGATTGTTGATTGTTGCTTTTGTTAGTCGAATGCTTTGGTTGTTGTGTTCATTACTTCAATGAAGTTCTTCAGTTTTCCAAGAAAAAAGAAGAAAAAAAGGACCATGGCCAACTGATAGGGTCATGCTCTGCCCCTAACACTTATATAGATCATCAATATCTGCTCTTCCAATCCATTAACAAATTCTAGATACTTCTCTTTCATTATGTCGTGCATGATGTGGCTAACAACATTGGACAAGAAACTCATTAACAATAGCCCAGTGAGTGGCCAGCAAAAGTATTAGGCCTTCTTGGTGGTGCTGATTTGGTGGCTTGGAGTATGAAGGAAGGGGAGAGAAAGACATAAAGTAAGAAGAAGGGTACTTCTGTATTTTTATGTTCTTTGTTAATCCATTTAGAGTTTCATCACTAGAGAGAGGCCAACCTAATATTCTCAAATTTGTGACATCTTGTTCCAGGTGATTGCTTGAGCCAAGAAAGTGTTGCTTGAGCGGAGAATTGCTGCTCCCACTTTCTCGCAAGTTTACAGGCGAGACCGCTCGAGCGACGAGTGAAGGAATCATCGCTCGAGCACAAAATGTGAGCTTCCAGTAGTTTCTGCAAAACTTCTGGGACTTCTTATTTTTTGCTTGAGCGGTGGAATGATCGCTTGAGCGATCCTTTCGTAATTGTGCTGTTCGCTCGAGCGAAGGAAATTGCACTTAAGCAGTTTGTGCGATTTCAGCACTTTAAAAAGTACATTTCTAGATCATTCTTTTCACTTTTCTTTTCTCTCTTCCTCCCTCTCAGCCTAAGTTCGAAAACCTTAGGTTTCTCACTCTAAAATACCTCTCATTCCTCTAAGATCTAGCCTAAATCATTTGCAAGGGGTGAAGTACATGTGAAGAACATCCTTCCTACTGATTGGATTTTTGTTTGGTGAAGAGCTCATCTAGAAACTTGGTTCTTGTGCTCATAACTCGAGGTAGGGTTACTTTTAACCTAGTATTTCTTTGTTTTGAAGAAGTTTATATGGTATTATTGTGATTTTAATGCTTGATTAAATGATTGGGTTGGATTAAACTTTGTATGTAATAAAATGGGTCATTTTACTCAATTCTCATTAAAATTTAATCTAATTTTACATAAAAGAGGAACATCGATGTTGAGAATATATATATGGATAGATAGATAGGGAGAAAGCCCCAAATTTGACCAATGCCCTAACTTCAAATTGAGTAGAAAATAGTATTTAGATTGGAATTTCCTTAAATTCTAAGAATATTGTGAACAAGAAAAAGCAACGAGCTTCTATTCTTAATTTGAATGATTACCCAATCTAATTATAGGTTAAAAATATATTAGTGCCTGTTGCGGGAAAGGCTTTTCCCATAGGGTAATTGTCGATTTTTTAATGAATCCTAACTATTGTGACTCTTCATTATGGAATAGAGGTGGATATGTAGAAGAAGTAGCATATTGATAATTTTTTTTCCAAAATCAAAATAGCGATTGGGTTGAAAAAATAAAATAAAGGATAAAAAGGTAAAAGATGTGGATCTTGTTATGATAATGAAATTGTGGCTTGGGAATTGATTCTTCTTGAATGTTGTGTTTGGACTTCATCTCATAAAATGTTGAATACTTGTTGATTGAATGAAAGTTTGGTAAATTGAGCATGAGTCCAAGTTAAGAGTCGGCTTTGATGTTGTTAAATTGTGTTGGTACCTGTACGGAGAGTCAAGGTATCCAATTGCCCTGTCTAAGGTTATTGCCAGACGAATGTGAGAAAATATTTTTGGGCGTCCATTGGTCTTGTCGAATTGTAGTCAGTAAAAGTGGAAAAAATGATGATTTTGGGTGCCCACGTCTTGTTGTATGATAGTCGATAAATGTAAGGATGGTTTTACATGAAAATGATTTGTATTTGTGATTTTGGACTCTTAGAAAGGGACTCATGGTGTAATATACTTTCCATTGTTGATAATGGTTTGGTATGAGAAGGCAATGTGATTTATTTTCCTTATTTATTTATTTAATTGATTATCTTTTTATTAATTATGTTGTTTAGTTACAAGGGTGCCGTGGACTTATTCAAATGATTAGATATTTTGTTAAATGTATTCATACTGGGCATATAGCTCACCCCTATTTACTTTACAGGAAATGATGATGCACTACTACATAAATGGCTTGGATTTAGCGGTGGTTCAGTTTGGATGTGATAGCTCAAGAACATTTTGGTCGTTAAGACTTAGAGTTTTGTATTAAGATTTTAAAAACTTACTTTTTTGTATCAGGCAAGTGCCTTATAATGTTGTATGCCCTTGGGGTTTTTCTTTTGTAAAGTCATCTAATTTGTTGAACTAGGAGTCGTGTATGCGGTGTCATGGTTATGTAGACTTGGAAATTGTAATCTTTGAATAATGAGAAAGATGACTTTTTGGTGTACTAATATGTTTGTTAGGGGTGCATTCTTGTATAAATTAACAGGGCGTTACAAATTAGTATCAGAGCACTAGGTTTGAATACCTTGGGCTCGTGGGAAGTAACAACTGTCATAGTAGGTTCCTAGGCTAGGATAGGACGCTTGGGTGCCTTGTGTGTTTTGTGTATTTATGTGGTTATATGAGTATGGGGTTAAACTTCTATGATATGACTTTTATCCATTGCATTCATCGAGATCTTTTTGGAAAGGCACCTGATCAATACTCTTTCCATTTGGAGATCTTTGATTGCCATGGAAGTAGCTAGTATCCTAGAAGGGTGACTCTTATATGCTTCATGTGCTTGTTTGACTATGTGGATTGTTCTATATGAAAGTAGGTACTTGTGTAAGCACTTGTTTGGATTGTGCGTAAAGTATGAACATTTTGAGTGGGGCACTTAGGTGCAGAAAGTTGGTTTTTAATTTAACATCGTCCCTCTTTCTTATAGGATGTCTGAGTGTGTTAGAGGTTGCGATAGACCCTTTTGGGGAGGCTCGAATGTTCCAGCCCAACTCGAGATCCCTTCACAAGAATAAGGAGTGGGTTAAAACAATGTACCCGCCCCACTGGTCCAAGATGCAATGGGGGCCTTGGCTAGGGAGATGGCAAGTGCTCTTTGAGAGTCCATGTAGATACTTAGAGCCGAACAAGTGGCTAGGACGGTTAAATGGGAAACTAGAGCTTCCTTTTTGAAAAAGGAGTTCTTCCGTTCAAACCTCACCGAGTTTAGTGGTGGGCCCGACCTGATGAAGGTAGACGAATGGTTGGAACAAATTGTCAAATCTTTTGAGATTTTGGATGTCTGAGAGAATGAATTACAGGTAGCATTAGTAGCTTACCAGCTGAATGAAGAGGCTTGGCAATGGTGGAAGTACATCAAGAATAGAGTTGAGCACATATGGGAGGCATTTGTGTACGCCTTCCAAGAGAAGTTCCTCCATCCCACAGTTAGGGAGCGGTTAAGGAAATAGTTTGAAGAACTTTTACAACTTGATACACCTGTATCTAAGTTTGAAGCCACATTCACTAGTCTATCTCGTTTTGCATCGGAGCTAGTAGCAACCGCGAAAAGCCGATGTTTAAAATTTGAAAAGAGGTTGAGGCCGCAAATTTTAATAAAGGTGGTAGGAAATATGATTCGTGATTACGATTGCCTAGTAGAGGCTGCAGCCCATGTAGAGATCATGGTTAAGGCAGAGGAGACAAGGCAGAAATTGAAGAGGACTGGACATTCTAACTCTAAGGGCGACACGGGCTCTTCAAAAAGGTCTAAGGGTTCATCATCATCGCTTTAATCACCTCTATAACAGGCTAAATATTCTGATTCTATGATAGGTTGAAGTTCAGCGAGTGTGGGTCGAATCCATGGTGCTTGCTATAGATGTGGCCAAGTGGGTCACAAAGTTTCAGAGTAAGAGTGGAACACAA
The DNA here is from genome assembly GCA_036172215.1 of Camellia granthamiana. Lineage (NCBI taxonomy): Eukaryota > Viridiplantae > Streptophyta > Magnoliopsida > Ericales > Theaceae > Camellia > Camellia granthamiana. The sequence goes on along the minus strand of JAXFYN010001301.1, from coordinate 22,256 downwards.
TCCCAACCTGCACGTCTACAGGGCCAATCTCAAAATAGGGGTCAGTCACCGTCTTGTTATTAGTGTGGTTAGCCAGGGCATTTGAAGAAGTTTTGTCCACAGAGAGGAGGGACTACTAGTGTGGTAGGATCTCGACAGTCTGGAGGTTTTCATAGGGACCAAGGACAGAGACAATCTTACCAGCCAGCTCAGTCAGGCCAAGCATCTAGAATAGCTCAGGGGGCTACATCTGCACAAACTGCACAACAAACTTATGCTCACAGAAGTGATATGAGAGAGCAAAGATCACAGGGAAGGGTATATGCCGTCATCGCTTCAGAGCAGACTTCAGGACCGTCGGTTATGAAAGGTACATTTCCATTTTCAACACTTGGGCTAGTGTGTTGATTGACACTGGAGCATGTCATTCCTTTATAGCAACTTCATTTGCATCTTTATTGGGGTTAGAAAGTAAACAATTAAAATCTTCACTCACTATAGAGTCAACAGTCGAGGTAAAGTCACTTTGACCAAGGGATGTCAGGAGAGTGTAATTGAGGTGACGGGTTGACAACTTCCGTTTAATTTTGTGTTGTTGGAAATGCCGAGTTTTGATGTTATTCTCAACATGGATTAGTTGTTTACTTACCGGGCTATTACAGATTGTTATCGTGGGAGTTATAGTATGCACGTCGGGTGATGATTGTTTCACATTTCTGGGGAATACGAATGATAAATCCTTACTCCCATCATACTATCCATGTGGCCGAGGTGAATTTATTTCTCTTTTAGCAGCTATTATAGGTGACGGAGGTGGTATAGTCCGGGATGGGTTTCCAAGGATAGTATGTGAGTATCTTGACGTCTTTCCAGAAGATCTCACTGAATTATCTCCACATCGAGAAGTTGAGTTTTCTATAAACTTAATACCTGGTCTAACACCCATCTCCTTGTCCCTATATAGGTTCGCTCCGCCTAAATTGTCTTGAAAGAACAATTGTAGGAGTTGCTAAGTAAGGGCTTTATACGCCCTAGCACCTCACCTTGGGAAACTTCAACCTTGTTTGCAAAAAAGAAAGACAGGTCATTAAAATTGGGTATAGATTACCGTAAATTGAATCAAGTTATGATTAAGAACAAATACCCTTTGCCAAGAATAGATAACCTTTTCGATCAACTCAAAGGTTCACGTTGTTTTTTGAAAATAGATTTAAGGTCGGGTTATCATCAAATTTGAGTTAGGGAGGAGGATATTCCCAAGACTATTTTTCGTACTCAATATGGTCACTACGAGTTTCCGGTTATGCCCTTTGGCTTAACTAACGCACCTGCTACATTCATGGATCTAATGAACCAAATTTTTCGGAAGTTTCTTGATAAATTTGTGGTTGTTTTTGTAGATAACATCCTCATCTATTTGCCTTTTGAAGGGGAGCATAAAGGGCATCTTCGTGCCATCTTATAACTTCTTAGAGAACATCGTTTGTATGCGAAATACAAAAAATGTGAGTTTTGGCTTTCAGAAGTGAAGTTTTTGGGTCACGTAGTCTTGGGAGATGAGGTTATGGGGAATTCTTTGAAGATAAAAGCCGTGCAAAATTGGGAGCAGCCTAAAAATGCTTCTGAAATTCGTAGTTTCTTGGGTTTAGCCGATTACTACCGCCAATTTGTAAGAACTTCTCTTACATAGCATCATCATTAACTAGATTAACCCACAAGGGAGTGAAATTTGTTTGGAATGAAACTTGCGAGAATTCTTTCTGAGAACTAAAGCTTAGATTGACTACCGCTCCTATTCTTATCATTCCAGAATGTGGCCTGGGATATACCATGTACTGTGATGCCTCTAGAGAGGGATTAGGGTGTGTTTTGATGCAAGAGGGCAAGGTGGTGGCATATGCATCGCGCCAACTGAATACTCATGAGAGAAACTACCCGACGCATGATTTAGAACTTGCCACCGTTGTCTTTGCGTTGAAACTTTGGAGACATTATTTGTATGGTGAGAAATTTGAAGTCTTCTCTGACCTTAAAAGCCTTAAATATCTATTCTCCTCGAAAGATTTGAATCTACGCCAACAGAGATGGATGGAGTTTTGGAAGATTATGACTTTGAAATACACTACCACCCCGGTAAAGCCAATGTTGTAGCGGATGCTTTGAGTAGAAAGTCCGTAAGTACCATAGCTAGCTTAGCGGTGAGGGAATGGAAAATAATGAGGGATGTCAGTGAATTTGATTTGCAACTCCAGGAGTTCTTTGAACAAGCCATCCTATTCACTATCGTTGCACAACCCACCCTTGTTGGCGAGTAGCAGAAGCACAATTGGGTGATCCGGAGGGGGATGCAATTCGAAAGAGAATCTCCCAAGAAAAAGAAGAGAGGGGCTTGAACATTTATACCGATTCTAGTATTCGTTACATTGACCGGTTGTTTGTGCCTAAATCAATAAGAGATAAAGTTTTACAAGACTTTCATCATTCACGTCTTGCAGTGCATCTCTGGGAGGCACCAAAATATATCATGACCTAAGCCGACAGTTTTGGTGGAGGGGTATGAAAAAGGATATAGCTTCATTTGTGTCCAAATGTTTAACCTGTCAACAAGTTAAGGCTGAACACCAAAGACCGGCAGGATTGCTACAATCTATTCCAGTTACTGAATGGAAATGGGAGCATGTTAACATGGACTTTGTCATGGGCCTTTCTAGAACGCAAAGAAGTAATGAAACAATATGGGTGATTATCGACAGACTCACTAAATCAGCTCACTTCCTGGCCATGAGCATCGGGGATTCTATAGAATTCCTAGTTGAACTTTACATCCGTGAGATTGTTCGCCTCCATGGGGTTCTAGTGTGTTCGATAGAGACCCTCGTTTATAGCAAGACTATGGTAGAGTCTCCAAAGTGCTTTGGGTATCCAATTGAATTTCAGTACTGCTTATCATCCACAGACCGATGGACAATCTGAACGTACCATTCAAATTTTAGAAGATATGTTGAAGGCATATGTGCTAGATTTTAAAGGGTCTTGGGAGAAACACCTACCCTTAGTTGAATTTGCTTATAACAATAGCTACCAGGCTAATATTGAAATGACACCTTTTGAAGCTCTTTATGGACGTCCTTGTAGATCACCAGTGTGTTGGATAGAAGTTGAAGACTTACCTATGCTTGGGCCCGAGTTAGTTCATGAGACAACTGAAAAGGTAGCTTTTATTCGACGAAGATTAGTCATGGCTCAAAGTCAATAGAAAAGCTATGTCGATCGTCGTCGAAGGCCTTTGTCTTTCAAAGTTGGGGATCATGTGTTCTTGAAGATCTCTCTAAGGAAAGGATTAATGAGGTTTGGTAAGACTGGAAAATTATCTCCTCAATTTATTGGCCCCTTTGACATTATCGAATGGATTGGAGAAGTTGCATATCGTCTTGCCTTACCGCCACAACTCTCTGGAGTCCATAATGTGTTTCATGTGTCTATGCTTCGCAAGTACGAACCAGATCCCTCTCACGTGTTAGATTGGACGGAGATTGAAGTGGATGAAGATGTGTCTTATGAAGAAAGACCAATCCAAATTTTAGATATATGGGAGCAAGTGTTAAGGGGTAAGACAATTTCGTTAGTTAAAGTATTGTGTCTCTATCACGATGTTGAAGAATCGACATGGGAACGTGAAATTGAGGTCCGTGAAAAATACCCAGACTTATTTTCAAATTTGTGATGTAATTGTCTCTTTGCTTTTTCCTTGTATATGATAAATTGGAAATGAACCACAATCGTCTAATTCTCCCTTGTTTTTGGTTTTTGTTTTAAAATGATATATTGTTCAATTGGGTGTTGTTAAGGATTGATAAGTATATTGTTGTTGTCATACTTTATTATCAGATTCAGAGTGAATGCTATTTCGGGGGCAAAATTTCCTAAAGGTGAGAGATTATGACATCTTGTTCCAGGTGACCGCTCGAGCGGAGAATTGCTACTCCCAGTTTCTCGCAGGTTTACAGGCGAGACCGCTCGAGTGAAGGAATCATCGCTCAAGCGCAGAATATGAGCTCCTAGTAGTTTCACTGTAGCTCTGCAAAACTTCTGGGACTTCTCATTTTTAGCTCGAGCGGTGGAATGATCACTCGAGCGATCCTTTAGTAATTGTATTATTCTCTCGAGCGAAGGAAGTTGCGCTCGAGCGGTCTGCGTGATTTCAGCACTCTAAAAAGTACATTTCTAGATCATTCTTTTCACTTTTCTTTTCTCTCTTCCTCCTTCTCACCCTAAGTTCGAAAACCCTAGGTTTCTCACTCTAAAATACCTCTCGTTCCTCTAAGATCTAGCCTAAATCATTCGCAAAGGGTGAAGTACATGTGAAGAACACCCTTCTTATTGATTGGATTTTTGTTTGGTGAAGAGCTCATCTAGAAACTTGGTTCCTGTGCTCATAACTCGAGGTAGGGTTACTTTTAACCTAGTAGTTCTTTGTTTTGAAGAAGTTTATATGGTATTGTTGTGATTTTAATGCTTGATTAAATGATTGGGTTGGATGAAACTTTGTATGTAATAAAATGGGTCATTTTACTCAATTCTCATTAAAATCTCATCTAATTTTACATAAAAGAGGAACATTGATGTTGAGAATCTATATATCTATATAGATAGGGAGAAAGCCCCAAATTTGACTAATACCCTAATTTCAAATTGAGTAGAAAATAGTATTTAGATTGGAATTTCCTTAAATTCTAAGAATATTGTGAACAATAAAAAGGTAAAAGATGTGGATTTTGTTATGATAATGAAATTCTGGCTTGGGAATTGATTCTTCTTGAATGTTGTATTTGGACTTCATCTCATAAAATGTTGAATACTTGTTGATTGAATGAAAGTTTGGTAAATTGATCATGAGTCCGGGTTAAGAGTTGGTTTTAATGTTGTTGAATTGTGTTGGTACTCGCGCGAGGAGTCAAGGTGCCCAATTGCCCTATTTGAGCTTCTCGCCAGACGAATGTGGGAAAATGTTTTTGCCCATGTCTTGCCTTATGATGGTCGGTAAATGTGGGGATGGTTTTAAATGAAAATGATTTGTATTTGTGATTTCAGACTCTTATAGAGGGACTCATGGTGTAATATACTTTCCACTATTGATAATGGTTTGGTATGAGAAGGTAATGTGATTTATTTTCCTTATTTATTTATTTAATTGATTATCTTTTTATTAATTACGTTGTTTAGTTACAAGGGTGTTGTGAACTTATTTAAACGATTAGATACTTGGTTAAATGTATTCCTACTAGGCATATAGCTCACCCCTATTTACTTTACAAAAAATGATGATGCACTACTACATAAATGACTTGGATTTAGCATTGGTTCAGTTTGGATATGATAGCTCAAGAACATTTTTGTCGTTAAGACATAGAGTTTTGTATTAAGACTTTAAAAACTTACTTTGTTGTATCAGGTAAGTGCCTTATAATGTTGTATGCCCTTGGGGCTTTTCTTTTGTAAAGTCATCTAATTTGTTGAATTGGGAGTCATGTATGCAGTGTCGTGGTTGTGTAAACTTGGAAATTGTAATCTTTGAATCTTAGTTCAATGAGAAAGATGACTTTTTGGTGTATCGATATGTTTGTTGGGGGTGCATTCTTATATGAATTAGCAAGGTGTTACAAATTAGTGGAATTAATTGTATTTAGTCTAATGAAAATGAAAGATCAATGTAATTTATTCTGTAATTAATGCTTAGAGTTTATAAATTGAAAGATTGATAAACCATAAAAAAGGGTTCAAAATCAAAAGGTGAAGCATATAAATGGATAGAGTGACAAATAATTAGTTAAATGCAATATTTTTGCAATTCCAATTCAGTTGTAACACAAATTTGTTTATGCTGGCACAACAAAGATTTTAGAATGAATTACACTTGACTTTCTCTAAAGTTTTAAAACAAATATAACAAACCCTTCTAGTTTAAAATAATTATACACACCTCATATCTAGTAGGGCTGTGCAATGGATCCTCCGACCCGGCCCGACCCGTGCTATTTTGGGTGGATGCGTGAGTTGTGGCAGACGGATACGGGTCCAAAATATCCAATTTCGCGGATTCGGGTCGGGTCGTGGGTAATCCACCATTTCCATTCATGTACCCGACCCGCCCGCCTTACCTATGTTTTTTTCCCCATTTTTTCCCTCTGTCCCGCCCCATTTTTTCATTTCACATTTTTTTTGCCCTAGGTTCTTCCTTCGACGGCTCTCTCTCAACTCTCTCTCTCTCTCTCTACCTTTCTTTCTCACTGGAATGACAGTGAGCGACGATCAGCGAGCTATTCTTCTATTCTCTTGTTCTCTTGTTCTCTTTTCCTCATCTTCTTCTCTTCTCAACCTGTGTTCTATGTTCTGTGTTCTTAACCTAATCACAAATTCCTTTTCTGTCTCTCTCTAAATTTTTCAGTCCGACAGAGTGAGAGTGAGTTCATTTTATCAGTAAGTCCTCCTTTGATTCTCTCTTTCTTTGATCTTCTCTTGTATTGTTTGTATTTGTTAATATTGTATGTTCATTACACTGTTTGACTCACTATTTGTGTACCTATAATTTATCTCACAATCCAAGGAAACTCTCATTGTCAATCTCTTGCTTTTTTAATTTTTCTACTATGACTTGCTTGTTTCTGGCTTGTATTTGATTTCTGGCTTGTTATCTAGGTTGTTAACTTGTTATCTGCATGTGTATTCTTTTTTATTTTTTGATGCCCACTAGTTGTTTGCTGAAATGTTTCAAACTAATAATAATGAACAAAATATAGAATGCAGGAACAATTTTTTAATGAAATCTATTTGATGAAATAGTTGTTATCTGCAAGTGTTTTTATTTTGGTTTGACGAACTTATGTGTGAACCAGAAAAGTTCATTACAGAATTATTTTGAACTTATCTGCAAGTATTTTTATTTTGAAGTTATCTGCAAGTTCATTACAGAACTTATCAGCAAGTGTTCTTATTTTGAACTCCATTATAGAACCAGAAAAATTCCCCATTTTCAACTCCATTACAGAACCAATAGGAATTTTTGGTACAGGGAATAAGAATTATTTATGCAAGTCAAGAATTGTTTATCTGCACAGTGCACAGTGTTTGTATATACATTGCACACAGGTGGTGGTTGAGGAGGGAAGTCCACAAATTTTTTTTTTTTTTTTTTTTTTTGAGGTAGTTCGCTTGTTGAATTACATTGACAATTAAAATTTGAAACCGCCAAACCGATTGGCATCCATCCGTCAATCCGCCAATTCGCATCTACTGGATTGGCAGACGGATGCGGATTGATTTTCTCCAATCCGCCAATTTGGCTGACAGATGGCGGATTGAAGGTTTCGTGGCCGCAACCGACCCGCGCCCACCCCTAATATCTAGTGACAATGGATTAAACAAAACTAGCGAAGGATGTCAAATTATTTTTTTACCTCTTTATGTATTAGTATCAAATTACTTTCTTAGTATTATATATATATATATTCTTTGTGACAACCCCAATTTGTAATTAGCTAATAATTCGTGATTAAGAATGCCTAATAAGTAATTAAGATGAAATCATGTGTTAATTGTGCATTTCATATGTTATTTGTGATTATATCTGTCTGACGTAGGAATATCTGTTCAAATTTTCGTTTCGACATGCGAATTGAAGGCCTTATCGGCATTTGACCACAAAACTACCTAGGTTTACGTACTATTTGGGATTTTTAGAATTTTATGGGAAGTTTAATTAGAAACTGATTCGGAATAAGATAATTAGAATAAATTAATGAAGCTAATGGAGGAATAAATTAATGAAGCTAATGGCAACTAATTAGTCTAAGCTTGATCAAGCCTATATAAGGCTAAGATAATTCCTGCAAACACTCATATATACACTTCTTCACCCTCGAGTCTCCAAAAACGTGAGAGAGAGGGAGATAGAGTGAGAGGAGGTTGAATCCAAGCTTAGAGGGGAAGAATTGCAAGGCAATTAAAGGAAATTGGTGGAATTAGACAAGAATTGCTAGAACTCAAGAGAATTAAGGTTCCTAGGTAAGAGTTCAACCCTTATTTTATGATATTAGGCTTACTTACATGTGGATTCAACAGGAACTAAAGATTAAACACTTGCAATGCACTAAGAATGTAGAATTAAGCATCAAGTTATGCATGCATACATAATTCACCAAATTTTGAAGTTATTTTCAAATAATTCTCACATGCATGTACTTATTCTAGCTTTGTTTTGACAATTTATCATGTTTCATGCCTTTTCATCTTAATTGTTCATGATTTGTGAGAAAGGAAACCATGCTTTTGCATGTATGTTATGAATATGAAGTTTCAAGTATAAATTTGAAGAATTGATTTGTGTTTGGGCCTTGATTTTACGAATTAACCTTCATTTCATGTTTTACTGCAAGTTTTCAAGTATTTTCTAAAATTTTTGGCCCAAATAAACAAAGATTGAAGCTTTGGAATTGAGTTTTGGACTTGGAGAGCAAATTTGGGAATTCTAGAATTCGCACTATTCGCTCGAGCGGTGAAACCTTCGCTCGAGCATACTTTGCGAGCTCTCAGTACTTTTGTAGAGTTTGATGGTTGGCTTGAGCGACCAAAAGACCGTTCGAGTGACCACCCTTTGTTTTGAACATTGGCTCGAGCAACCAAAAAGTTGGCTCGAGCGTAAAATGAGAGCATCTAGTACTTTTGCATAGCAAAGGGTCCGCCTGAGTGACCAAAGCTTCGTTCGAGCGAATTGCCCTATTTTCTGAAATTTTGCAAAGTGTTTCAAAGTGCATAATTGCATCCTTATTCCATCTTAGACATTTTTAAGCCATGATTTAGGCTACAATAATGAGGATAAGGGTTAGAACACACCTAGGCAGAAATGAAATAAGACAAGTGTTTACAGAGCGTGTATTTCAATGTGTATCTGTCCTGTGCTTGAGTAGGTTGCTACCGTTTGTCTGATTCGTCTGTTCTACTTCTAGAGCTATTTGTGAGTAACAACCTTGTAAAGATATGTTTAATTAGATGTATTTTCTGACGGATATGATAAACTTTATTTTCTAAAATGATATTTTCTGTATAGATGAATGATTGTCCAATTTTTGAAATGTATCATGGCATTCTTAGCATCATGTGAATCTATTATCTGTTATCTATTACTGGGTACTAGGGATCTCTGTGGGTTCCATTCATCGAACTATCTATGAAACCCACATGGTTATCTGTTATGACTGTGCATAATCATCTGCCTGATGTGAATATGGGTCTTAATGACCATCTACTCTGTATATGGGTCCTTATGACCAATCTGATCTATTAGCACTAATGGATGTACCACGTATGACAATCTGAATATGTATAAAAATCTATTTCTGATAAGAATTTATTTCTGATCTGAATTCAGATTTCTAAATCTGTTATGGACATCATTCATAAAACCTTTACTCTGTTGTTATATACTGGGCTTCAGTTCATTATTTATATTATGTATGTAGGTGACCAGATGCGTAACCAGGCTTGAGACTTCCAGTCTGGATCTGTTTGTGTCAGCCAACTAGTGCGCCTCCCGAGGAGGTTCCCAGAAGTCTTTTGTGAACCATGTGAACAAGTCTTCAGTTTTTTTTTTATTATTTATATATATTTATTTTCTTACGTCTTTTGGATAGGTTATCTTTCTCTGTAATAGGGCTAAGTCCCTTTTTGTTTTATCTATTACGGATGATGTAAGAATGATGTGATTATACATGTATGCATAAAGTTTGAAATTTTCCGTCCCATATAAGTCTGCACAGCACTATGGACATTGTGTTTTGTATATTTGCGTCCGCTAGCCCTTTATTTTGTTAATCTGTTTCAGAGGCCTTTAGTAATCTTAAGATTGCTGGCCGGTTACGATGCAAAACCTATAAGAGCGGGTTTGGGTCATGACATTTTTCTTCTTTTCTTTTCCTTACTACTCTTTCTCCCTCTAACTAAATCCACTAGCGTAACTCCTTTTTATTTACCCCTGGCCACATTTCATCTTCGATCACCACCTACCAACACTCTACCTACTCTCCTATTTCTTCTCTCATGATTGAACCCTAACTCTCAACAACCGCCCCTCTTCAATACTTTCAATTCCTTTAAATACATGTTATCTAATGCTCATTTGCAACTAATTTGGGTTGGCTTTTTTTTTTTTTTTTTTAATAATAATTAGATATGACAAATGCATATTTTCATGATGATTTGGAAAATGAAGGTATGTAGATTGTAGAAGACACGAGTTAAAACATTATCCTAGAGTTTGCTTTGACATATTTCTCAAGACTATGTTGAAGTTTGGATACATGCAAAGTCATTGGGAATGTGTTTGTCCCAATCACCACAAGTTTCAAAAAAGATCTCTTCAAGTTAAAAGTTAGGAACTTGGTTGGGTGAGGGACTGCATTCCATTTTTAGATATGGAGCCTTGTCTTTTAGCTTAACTTTAGCATTTAAAAGATAAGATTCTAGAAAGTAAAAGTGTTGGAAATAGGATAGTCCGTTCAAGAGGAAGAAATGATTAGTATGTATATATATATATAATACTATTTTGAAAGCCCATTGATAACGAAGCTACATGGATTTGTGACGTTTCAGGAATGAGTGGGCAGTTAAGGAGGAAGAATGAGTGGCCAAACCTAGAGAGTTGCAACATAGCATCCTCTCAACTTAGTATTTTGGACCCTTTTTTGTATTTCCAATGTATCTCTCTCTTCCCCAACTTGTTTCTCTCTCTTTCTTTTCTCTCCATTCTCTCTACACACGCTCTCTCTACCATAATCATCATCTTCAACCTTTAGATTTGATATCTTAGAGTTTGATTCGATCAAAAGGTCTTAATGTTGTAGAGCACGACGAGGGCTTCACATCTACTGAAGTTGATCTCCATTTCGCCACTTTTGGGTTTTTTCCTTTTTCTCTTCACTTTTGAGGTAGCGTTATATTTTATTTATTTGATATGGGTTTGTGTAAGTATATGTAGTATTTTTTATATACTCCATTGGGAGATTGTTAAAGAAAATTGTGAAAATGCATGTTAGATATTAGGGTTTGGAAATGATTAGGTATTTTTCTTTAATTTTCTTATCAAACCTATTTATTAATACCAAATAGCATGTGGGTAAAGTCCAAATTTTATTAAACCCTAATTTGTGAAACTTCTTATGATACGGAAATTGTTATTTTGATTATGAAATTGGAGATAATTTCATATTGAATTATCATGATTATGGAATTATTGCATATCGATAGAGATTGCATTGCTAGCCATCAGTGGAGAATGACATTGCTGTTGGAATTAACATCATAGGTTGAACTAAACCTTTCTTTAAATTGTATTTGAGAATTATTGAGCTTATCAGATGAAACTCGTTGTTGAATGGAGGTGTATTGAACACATTTTCTAAAATAATGAGAATTGGCATGAGTTACCCTTTGTACAATTTAAACATCATGGTTTTTAAATTGGTTGTTGTGGTGAATCTAAGTAACATATAGAAATGATGATTAATTGACTAGAGAGTCCTCGATGAAAGATTAGAAATCCACGCGGAGGAGGTACCCATTTGTTCTTTCAGTTAGTCTCGGTAAAGTGAAGGGCGATTAGGTGGTGCTTAGCGATGACCACTGATAGACTATAGCACATGATAGTCCATTGGTTGATTAGGTGGTGCTCAGCAATGACCACCGGAGTGGTGTTCATGGTAGCCTACTAGTTGATTGGGTTGCACTTAGTGAAGGCCACTGGCAGATACATGTACCTTGGTAGGATTCACCAGAATAAAATGATGATTCAAATTATGAAACAATATTTTATCAAACTTGTGATAAATTGATGATTTGAGAAAATGAAAACTTGCATTGATTTGAGAATGATTTGAGAAATCATAGAGTATTCTATACATATGTAGTATCATGATCGTGTGTGTGTGTAGATGCATATCAGTGAGTAGAAAGATTATCCTACTAGATTATATGTTCACCCCACGTGGTTAAAATCTTTTTCAGGTGTTGATGCTTGCCATGATAGTGAGTGAACTTGGATTTTGAGCAAAGGCTAAATAGAGCTCTCGTGGATTGTTGGCCAAGGGCCTTTTTTGTTTTTAATGGGTCGAGTGCCTTTCCATTTTGTAAGGGTTAATTCCTTTGTAACTGATGTAAGCCTAAGGGCATTTGTTTCATTCTTGCATGTTTTACTTTGTATTACATATTGTATATTCATTCTATTTAGATGTTAAATATAGATTGCATGTAATGAACTAACCTGATGTACCGGATGATATTCATATGTGTGTGTGTGTGTGTGTGTGTGTGTGTGTGAGGGACTTTTGAGTATATTTTATTATTGATCTTTGTTTATTATTCAAGTTCATAAATTGGGATTCAAGTCTTGAGAATCCGAGGTGTGACAGGATAATTTATGAGGAATTCCCTGATGAAGACGTATTGTTCATAGAAATTCTACAACCTTGGATGATGTTTTTCAATGGAGCTGCAAGGTTAGAAGAGGAAAGGGCAAGGGCAGGGACAGAGGCAGGGGCATGGGCAGTTGTCATATTTATCAGTGCTCACACTCGAAAATTTCAATCCAAAAAGGTTAATGTAAAACAATTATCATCGTCTAAGAGATGGGTTCTTAGAGACAAAGATAAAGGGCATAAGATTATTCTTATCCTTCTAGAAGTTTTTATTTAATTTTCATAGGATTACCACTATCACTAGTGAGTGTTCGAGTGGTTTTTTGAAAATACTGTGTAGGAATTATTCATTCCTGGATACAATTCATATCTACTCCACTATCTACCAGAGCTATAGCGTTTTTAAGAATAAAGTCTGGTTTAATAGTAAAAGTAATTCTGATATACCATTTCTGAAAAGTTACCTGATTCATTAGTAATAAATATTGATTATCCTGTTTTTCTGAATTTTCTTCTGTTAGAATACCTTTATTCTTTTGGGATATTTGGTTATTAATCTTTTGAATATCTGAGAGTATAGATTGATTAGCTGTTTGGAGATGTTTAACTTCCATTTTTAACACATTAATCTCCATTTTAAAATCTTGGATAGTTACTGGTTTTTCTAAGAAGAAGAAGATTGCATGCAATTCATAATTTCTTTCATATTGTAATGTTCCATGGGAAGAACTTCTTTGGATTTCTGATTTTGATAACAGATTTCTAAAAATTTTAACTTCATTTCAGGGTCCTTAATCTGGTAAATTAAATCTAAAATAGATTTTTGATCATCTATTAAAACATTAATGCTTGGTCCTCCAATGTTAAGAGCATTCATTTCAATAATGGCTTTCCAGTAATTAGATTATGTAATGGGATTAAGGTGGCCGATAGTACAAGGACACTGCTCAAGAGAGTCTAATTATCAGACTCATATAGAGAATATAATTCTGTAAGTTCTTCTTCGAGACTAGACTCAAAGTCTGATTCAGAAAGAGTAAGTAAAATCTGTTGTTGGATATTCTCATCTAGAGACATCTCATTAAGTTTCTGTTTCAACTTTTCTCTACACTAATTGGCATAATGGCCTGTTGCACCACATTTGTAACAGGTGATTGCAGATTTATCCTTCTTAAGATGAGAAGTAGATTTCAATTTTCCTTTCAAATACTTTCCAGGCTTATACTGGTAAGAGGGTTTAGAACTCTTATATTTCTTGGAATAAGATTTCCAGGAATACTTTTTGTAAGGCTTACCTTGCCTTTGTCTTTTAGGCTTGGAAGGGTACTGGATCTTGGTATCATAAGCAAATTGATCACAAAATTCACCAAGTTCTTTTCTTCCTATGAGATTCTATTTTATCATAAGGTACTGGAGTTGAAGGTCATTACATAAAGATAGGCCTTCTTCAATTACAAGGTTGATTAATTGGCCATAAGTATACTGGTTGTAAGGAATAGACATATTATTACGGCGGTCCCTAAGTTTCTTATGGATTTCCTCGGCAAAGAGGTTAGGAAGGCCATCAGTAAATTTGGCTTTCCAATGTTCATTATTAGCATCGGTTCTCTGCATAACTTTGAGCATGAAAACATCTTTATTCCAGCGGAAATGGGTTAAAGATGGACATTAAGGTTTTGTAAAAGTTCACGACCCCTATCGCTGGTAACAATTTCTGGAAATTCAGTTTACTGATTGAAATTTTACCAGAACCAATCCGACAAGGTTTTAATGAGTAGTAAATTGCCTACTCACATTTACCAGTACATAAAGACATTTCCATATCTAAATCCTTGGTCCATTTTTCTATCCATTTTGGGATTCCTTGGATTTGGAAATGGGATTTTCAGTGTGGGAATGTAAGAAATATATTGTTTCCCTTCTATATGAACCAGATTTTGATGAGTGATATATTCCAACCAAAGCTCGACCTAGCCAAATGAGAAAAGAGTATTTAGAATTATGTAAAACAAAAATTCATTAAAATCGATCTCCCAAATTGGTTTCTCGTTTGGTGGGATAAATTTAATTTATCGATAGAAATTTTACCAAAACCAATCCGACAAGCTTTTAATGAGTGGCAAATTGCCTACTCACATTTACCAGTACATAAAGACATTTTCATGTCTAAATCCTTGGTCCATTTTACTATCCATTTTGGGATTCGTTCGATTTGGAAATGAGATTTTCAGTGTGATTACCAGAACAAAATTCCCCGTTTAAAAAGAGTTTTCTTTGTCAAATGGTGGAATAAGGGCATGGACCCTAATCAAACAAAACTTATCTAGAGCATTAAGGAGGCCTGTTGGGAAGCTGCTCCCAAGGCTATCCCAGCCTCACCAATATCACATAATTCGTTTTTACAGATTCAAATAGAACTTCACAAACAAAATCCAGAGATGTCAGAAATAGAATTACTCATTAAGAGTATGAATTTTATGAAAGAACAATTCTTGCAATCAATCACCAGAGATGACGCCTCCATGAAATCTATCGCCAGCAGGTAAGACCAAGACCAGGATGAGAATGAATTCTCAGTTCTAGCTGGAGATTCACAAGATCTCGAAGATGACGAACCCAATTTTGCTGATTTTTGGGATTCACTCACCATTCTCATTTTTGAAAAGATAAAAAAGGACAAAAAAAGGAAAAAGGCAAAGGACGTGAATGATATCACGTGAATAAAGCCAACAGTATATTCTGCCGACACATAACGACAAACCAGGACAACAAATAATTTTGCTTTTCAAAAAAGGAGATTTCTTATGTCTCCACTATCTGCAAACCACCCATGAAGATAAGGATACTAAGTCAAAAAGATGATTTCCACTCAGCCAAGAGGATAAGGATATCCGACTCCATCTACTCAGAACACACCACCTGTCCTCCACCTTATCTCTAAATTGTGTATATAAAGGGATAGCCTCACCTTCGTTGGGGCAGAGTTTTTCTTTTAGTTTTTCAGTTCTCTTGCTTAGCCTCTCCTTTGTAGGTACTCTCTTTCTCGTTCTCTCTCTCTTGGTGTGTAATCTGAAGTTTGAAGAAATAAAAATATTATTGTAAGTATCACTTTCTCTTTCATGTATGCCCATTGAACTACTTGCTATTTTATGTGAAACATTAGAATTTCATAAACATAGACAATCTTTGTATTTAAATTTATTATCTGATCATTATTTACGACCGTCCATCTCACCTATTCTTGAAGAACTTGATCATCTGATAACTATTTCAGAACAGCAGATCCAAGAGGAGATCTACCGTTTAGCGGCTGATCTCAGGCCTCCACCTCAACAGTGAAACAATAATGAGACCATATATGGCATAATTTAAATTTAATATATTTGTAATATAAATTGTAATATTATTGGTTTTGTGCTTAGTAGGGACTAATCTGAATGAGGGTAAGTGGGACGTCACCCAAGTCGCGTTTGGGGCTGTAAGACCGTGTATGCAGGGATTGCACTTAGGTATGTTTCCCAGTAAGCTGTTGATAGGCATGCTTATCTTAGTCCAGCTGTTAGCACCTAGATAGTATCAGAGCTATGTTTATTACTGTTTAGAGTATGATTACATTCTATTTAAATTATACATATATGGTCACAATACATCCATATGGATTCTGAGTCTTCATCAATTACAATAGTAGCCAATACAGTAGCTTCTACCTCAAAAGTAGCAGAACTTGTAGCATATCAAGATGTTAAGGAAGCCTTAGATAAATGGACTACTCCAAATGTTAAACCAGATACTAATTATAAAATAGGAACATTTGATTTTACCAGTAAAAATATTATAAAAACTCTTGAACATGCAGTACCTTTATAGAATAATGATGAAATAATTAAATTACTTCATATATAGGATCTGGCACCTTTCTTCAAAAAAATATAAATGTATCCATATAAGATTTGTACAAATAGCTTTTAAACCCTTAAGTTTGTTAGGGCAAAATACCAGTATCCAATGTACCCTTAGAGATGGTAAATGTATTAATTGTAAAGGCTCTCTTATGGGAGCCATCAAAACCAATTTATCTCATGGACCAGTTTATTTTAATATTTATCCAAATTTAAGTGTGTCACTTCTTGACCCTAATCTTTCAGAAGTCCTAGAAATTAGAGTTCTTTCTCATGGTTGAGTATTTACCAGGAACAACCCCTTTATCAGCAATCTTTAGGAATCACTTAAAGGTTTTGACAACCTTAAATCCTTATACCAGAAAACATAGTGAATTAGGTCATACTATCTTAATCGACACCAATTGGTAGGACATTACTTTTCCAGAACAATAGAAGATACACAATGTTATTGCAGCAAGACCACTTATTCGACAAACTTTAGACCAAGTCATCCAGACACAAAGAGGAAATGTATACCTCAATTTCCATATACCATTAACCAGAAAAATTTCTAGTATTAGTGTTAGATCAACCCCACCTTATAGGATCGACTTACCTGAATCCTCTAGACAATCTACTTCTGAACTTATAGAATCAATATTACAAGGCATGCCATTTAGGCCACCTAGTGATTCACTAGTAGAATATGTCATTCAGGGAATCCGCCTTTCAGAAAATCAAATACCTCACGGACTGTATGATACCAGAAGGCCGTATGATAGAGGTAGCCCCACGGCCAGTGATATGAATTTTGAAATTTAATGGATTTTACAACAGGTAGTGAAAATCATCGTATTATTAACCAGAATTTTATGCAACCTAAATACCAGGAGTTTCGAGAATGCTATTTTAATTACCACAACTCTCAACAGCTTGAGAGACTCAAAAATCAGTATTATTTCCATTTGGAAAAACACCAACAACTTATCTTTTTCCCTCAATGGTATTTTGACATTGCCACTATTATGGAACTACTTCCAGAACCTCAACTTAATGTCTTAGATGACTTACATAAGACATGGTTAACAATAGAAGGCAAAAGTATCAAATCAATACATCCTCCTCCATAATCACTAGAACTAGCACCAAGCTTAGCTTCTTGTTCCAGTACTCCGTTTGTTATTACTACTTTTGTTAAACCTACTGAAACTCCATAAAAAAGAGATACCGTGAAAGTGGTTGATCTTACACCTCTTATCAAACTAGAATAATTATACTAACTTACATTTTCAAACAGTAGGTAAATAGTTATCCAGAATTGAAGAATCTGTCAACGAATTATTTAACTACCAAAAATCAAATCCTAAACCAGAATCAACTATAGCGATCTCGGTTTTCCCTCCATTGTTTATTGTATTCCGGACTTGGGTTCCATCATGGTTGTTGTTGTCTTTATCATGTTTTCGTCCTTTAAATTCTTTGTATTTGAGTTTTGGGATGTATTGGGCAGGTTTGAAACAGGTTGGGTGTGATTTGAAATAAATAGTTGTTGCCCAGATTTTGATTTCTTCGCTCGAGCCAGGGTTCCTTCGCTTGAGCGAGATTTGAGTGGTGTGTCTCTTGGCTCGAGCGAGCACTCTTGCGCTCGAGCGTACGTCTGCGTCTCTTTTTGACCTGAAGGTTGTGTTTTTTCGTTCAAGCGAGCTTTCCTTCGCTCGAGCGAGCGAGGACTATGTTTTGGGTTTTTTGGCTCGAACGATGACTCTTACGCTCGAGCGTGCTTCTGGGTTGCAGACCTGAAGCTTCGCATTGTTCGCTCGAGCGACGCTTCTTGCGCTCGAGCGACCACTTCTTCGCTCGAGCGAGCCTCGCATATATCAGTTAGCAGCAGCGGGTTTTACATCACTTTTTCATCATCCTTTTCATCAAAACCCTAGATCCGGCTGCTTCTCTCTCTAAACATACCTTCTCTCTACAAATACACCTTGTTCTTGGGCCTCTCTACCCTAGTCTCTTTGTAAGAAATGTGGAGCTTTGCGTGGGCTACACTTTGATCCGAAAATTTGTGGTTTTGGAGCATCTTGAGTTTCATCCTTCTACTCATTTGAGTCTCTCCATTTGAGGTAGGGATGATCTACTCCTTCTTATGAGTTTTGACATAAACATTGGTTATTTTGTTTAAATGGTAGAATATGGGAGTTTTGGGAAGTTAGGGTTAAAACTTGAATTATTGAAAAGAGGGGTTTTCCATGTTTGGACTTATATGTATGTAAGATTTGAAATTGGGGTTGTTTATGTAATATGAGTGAAATTGGCCTTGGGGGCAATGTTTGAGAATATGGGGGGATTAAAGCCTTAATTGAAATTGAATAATTAATTTGGGAAAGTTATGGAAATATGAAATTGAGTTGAAGGTTATGAAATTGGGAAGTTATGAGTATGAATGGTGTAGTTGGATTGATTAATCACTCACCTATGAAAATGTTGATAATTTATCTGTTTGATATATTTATTTATCTATTTAGAAATAACTGCTTTGGGCTATCGGTGGACGATAGTCTTGATTGCTGTAGACACTGCATGATGATTAGGTGAATTAAAACTAATCAACTGAGTTATGTCATTGAATATGACTGTTGAATTAACACATTGAATATGTGCTTGGATTGATCATTGTATATGATAAAGCGTTTAAATACATTGCATATGTATCTTGTTTGGGAGGAGATAGGGGATGTACTCCATGGTTTGGGAGGAGATAGGGGATGTACTCTCAAACCTGTTCGGGAGGAGATAGGGGATGGACTCCGTTGATAACTAAGTTAGCCGAAGTGTCCAGGGTGAAAGTCCCGAAACCTCAATTACGTTTGCATAATGTAGATGATTAAAGTATTGAAATGTTAATAATATGAGTTGTAGTCTCATTTGAATTGATTATGATTGAAGTATTGATAATATGAGTTGTAGTCTCATTTGAAATGATTATGATTGAAGTATTGATAGTATGAGTTGTAGTCTCACTTTGAACTGTTCGGATAAACAATGAACCATATCTATGAATTGGTTTGGATAATGAAAGGGAAAGGGATTAAAATGTGGTTGTGGATACGAATTGGTTATGGAAGAGATGTACGTTGGTTTATACGAGTTAAACATTTATCAAATGCTTATGTTTTAGTTAATTCTCATATTATGTTTAGCGTATCTCTACTGGGCTTTGGCTCACCCTATATGGGACATCATTTTCAGGTACAGGTGATATGCTGCCTCCAAGGATGTAGCTTGGGAGGTTTAGAAGCTGAAGGCTTATTTTTGTGGTTATCTTATGTATTACATGTAATTCAAGCCAAGGGCTTAATATGTTTAGAGTTAGAACTCTCTTTTGTTGAAACCAAGTGTTGACTTGGAAAGTTGTAAGCCCGTAGGGCATTTACTTTTGTTGTCAACATGTAATACCTTTTGTAAGAAACACTCTGATGAAGGAATATATTTTACTTTCTAATATCTATGGATATTATAAATGATTGGTTTATGCATTTATTTTGAGGGCGTTACATCAACTGTCCAACCAGTTAACATTAAACCACCTTTGGAAGTTTCTAACTTCAAACTTAAACCTTTTAAACAGAATGATGAATTTATTGATGCTCTTGTTAATAAAATGAAAAATATCCACACAGGTACCTCTAGTTCTCAAATCAATATGCTTTCTCAATATCACCAGGATCTTCCTTTAGATAGTGAAGCCGATGGTGACATCACACCATCCCAAAATTTTGAAATCCAAACTAATTCCAAGATATACAATCTGTTAATAAAGCATATGTACCCCAACAAATGGCGTACTTTATAGAAACAAAGTCGCACTGACTGCTAGAGCTATCACTTGACCGCTCAAGTGGTGTGAGTAAAGGTGGTAGGAAACATATAGGCCAACCACTCTAGAGAAACTTCTACCGCTCGAGCGGTAAAACGAGTGTTCTAGAAGTTTTGAACGTAGGCTGAAATACTGGATGTGCCACTTCTCTGCTTGAGTGCACAAATGACTGTGAAGTGGCAAACAAGAGATGCTTAAGTTACGGAATGTCAACACAAATACTTCTAATAGGAACAATTCGGGTCGGATTCACATCTAAACACTCATAGCCTCACTTAAACATAAAAGTGAATAAAATTACAACTAAAAAGAGTTTTGTCAAACGGGATTGCCAATTACAAAAAAACCTAACACCATGGGATGAACTATCTCAAAAAGAGTTTGAAAGGCTATTGGAAAAGAATCAAATATGTGATTCTTTAGGTGCATGAATAGCATCTGTACGAGAAATTATAAAGAAATATTATGTAGAACGACAACCTATAAAAGATATTGAAAAGGCATATATGGATTATAGCTCTTGTTCAAAAATCGAAGGTATGGTTGTGACAAAAAAACCAAACCATTGATTAAGAAGAAGAAATTTGTGAAAAAAATGGGAAAATTTTTTTTTAGAAAAGAAGATTTAATCCTTATAAAGAAAAACCAAAACCTTGGTAGATATATTAGAAAAAAAAAAAAAAAATCTAATAAATTCACAAAAGATAAAAAGCCTCCATATCCAAAAGGAAAATCTCTTGACGAATGCAAATGTTGGCTTTGTGGAGAAAAAGGACATTTTGCAAACAAATGTCCTAACAAACAAAGAAAACAACATGTTAACCAAATGTTATTTTCTGAAGAAAAATATTAACCAGTATGGGGATACAAAATATACTTAAATTTGGATGAACCTTTTTCATTTTCAGCAATTCATGGAAGAATGAATCGGGAAAAAACCAATGACTAACGATGAAGTAGAAAAACTCATGTCAGAATATGAATCAGAATCTGAATATAGTTCTGATGAAAGCGATGAACAAAGCTTAGAGGAAGCTTTAACTGGAACTATTTTTTTGATGAAAATAGATTCAGGTGATGGAAATGAAATGATCTTTCCTAAGAAATGAGAAAGTGAATTATTTAAAATTGAAGAACCAGAACTTTTTGTAAACGATTGGAAAATTTCTAAAATTTCAATGAAGGAAATTTATAAAAACTCAATCTTCAAATCTTGAAGTAAACTGAATGTAGAAATGTTTAAAGGACGAACTTCAGTTGGTAACACAGAAGAAACATCTGTACATATACCATTGTTTGATATGAACAAGATCAAATAATATGGTAATAAAAAAATATAATTACATTCATTTAGGACTTATACAAGTTATTATATATCCTTTATTTTCAGGTGGAAAGGCATTCCTATGTTAACATGTGTCATGGATAATAGATGGCATGGCTTTGAAAATTCCTTAATCAGAGGAATTCAAAGTAATTTGTATAATGGACCAATTTGGTTCACCATCAAACCAAATTATTTCTTGGCATTGGAAAATCCTAATCTTAATCAAGAATTAGGATTAAAAATAAAAACTCAAGGTATGCAAGGCGCTGATGCAAGAAGCAAAACATTGCTATTAATTACATGTTTATGTATAGAGTGGTTAATACAATTAATTCTCTTAGTAAACTTGTACATGAAGTAGAGCTATTTCAAAAAATGAGTGCTCACACTCAAAAATTTCAATCCAAAAAGGTTAATGTAAAACAATTATCATGGTCTAAGAAATGGCTTCTTAGAGAAACCCCAAATCGAAAAAATCTCAAAAATTTAACAATTTGAGAAAACAAAGGTATTGTTTATCTTGATGAAGCTAGACAAAAATCAATTCTTTTTACTAGATGTAATTCTACAAGTAGCCTAGAATGAAAAAAAATACAAATATAAGGCTATCATTGAAGAATCTAGTGTACTAATAGGATATAAAACAATAAGTATCCCCATTACCAATAAATCTTCGTCAAATATATCAATCGAAGAACACCAAAACCTAAAAATGATTTCTCTCGATA
>JAXFYN010001300.1:0-35723 GCA_036172215.1 Camellia granthamiana | reverse complement strand
TAGATATTTGAATTGAAATTGCGTTTGGCCATACACATTTCAAACCAAATACCTAAGATTCTTCACCTTGTAAGGATTAAAAGAGTGCAACTGGTTTTCAGGAGAACAACATACAAGATACAATAATCAAGGCTCCAAATTTGCCAATTGATCATCTTAACGCAATACTTTTCCGAATTGGAAATGTTCAATCAAGATACAGAAGTGATGATTTTATATTCGACAAATTTGGTGTCAAGCTAGAGGTACAGTTAGGATCAAACAAGGATAGTTACTATGATTAGCATAAAGCTTACATAAACTATGAGTCACATAATTCTATTCCTTTTAACACATGACACTACTCCTCAATTGAGGTTAAACCTCTTCCCACCGCCCCTTGGTATTCTAACCTAGAGCTCTAATACCAAATTGTGACGCCCCAAATTTTTGGAACATCAAGGGAAATTAAATAGACAAAATGACTTAATAAATCAAAAAGTTGACATCTTAATTGGACATTCCAATTCTCGTACATAACCAAAGGTTCAATCAACAATAAATAAAAACTTAAAATTTTTCAAATACAACATCAAATGAAATTATAAAGTCCTTAATAGCTATTATATAAAATAATAAAATTTATTCGGCTCTAATCAGGGTTTCAAGTTAGCCAAAACTCTACATTAGCGTCAACTCCATTTCAGCTTCAATTATTTCCTCGCCAAAACTTGGCATAAAACGCCAAGGTAACAAAAATATATGCCATAAGTTTTGTAACACAGTAAGAAAACATAACCAACCTACCATTCTTTTTAAGAGAAAAATAATGAAATTATAAACATGAGATAACAATATAATTGTAAACATAAATTACAACTATTAAAATAATTTCAATAATTTTAATAAATTAGGTGATGCTCGAAATCTCACCAAAGAGATTTAACTTATCAACCACTAAGCATGTCAATGGTTAATTTGAAACCCCCCCTTGGTCAATATTCAAGTGTTACCAACTGTAACTACCCGGGATGCTTACGTCCGGAGTTATATACCCAAGTAATGGCATCCATGGTCTGCCCTAAGGAAACGGTCTGCCAGGGGTACGTAACCTCCATGTGTGCCACCTGCACATCCACCCTTATTCTAAAACCGAATACCTAAAAAGGTTCAAATAAGTCCCGTGCCATCTTAGGGTTTCGTGACACAATTTACGTGAGAATTCTCAAAACCAAGACTCACCCTAAACAACCGGTATTAATTGTCAACCCTTAATTTCGTATACTCTTTAAAACCAAGACTCACATTGAACAACTGATATTAACCGTCAATTGTTAACTTTGTATATGCCGTTAATCATTTCAGTTAGTTTTGATATTAATCACAAATAATTCCAGTTTTTAATCACAAATAACGTTATACCAACTCATTAAAATTTCCAACATAAAATATTACACATGTCACACAATAATAAATAATTGTACAAAATTTAAATAAACAATTTATTTAAACCATGGTATGAAATAATAATTTAGATACAAAGAAAATAAACCATAACCACACACATGCATGTATTTTTAATTTAAAAGATTAGACTACCATAATATTAAATAAACCACAATACATCCATACATGGATTACTAATTTACAATATTTAATGTATTAGACCAACAAAATAATTAATTTTTTTATCCAAATAATTAATTAAAGTAGTGATCCTAAACCTGCCCAGAAATTTTCAGAATATACCTTAGATAATAAAAATTATAAATAAATTATTTATACAATTCTAAAATTCGTAAAAATATATAGAATATTCAATAAACATGTTTAGGTCATTTTTCAGAAAGAATTTCCCAAAAATACGTTACAAATAATTCTGTAAAATTCTCAGAAATTTCATGACACAGATTTATCATATTTTCTTAAATTAATTCCACAATTAAATTTAGAAATCAAATCCATAATGTAAAAATTTATTATGAAATTAGACTTCTCAAATTTCATATTTTAGTTAGAAATTACCAGATTTGGCTTAATATAGAATTTTCAATAAATTTCAAACATATAGTAAAACTTGTTATAGTTTCAAATTTAATTAAAACTTTGTATAAATTCGTACAAAGCTCAATAATTGTTACAAAAATTCCTAGATAAACTAGACATCATTCCCAACAACTTTGTAGAGAAATTATCTTCAAATTTTGAGTATAAAATTGTCTAAAAATTCGTAAAAATTTTCTAACAGATTTAAAGGCCAAATAAAATCTTCAATAATCTTTTTAATGGCATAAACTACACATGCAAGTCCAAATTCTACAATATTATTATGAATTTAAGACTGCCAATATCTTCAAATATTTGATATACAAATCATAAATTTACATACAAGTATAAATAAAATTCTATTTACAAGTTTCGTCATTTTATCATATAAATATAATCTGAAAATTTCAACATTTAAAAAAAATGAGAGGGTTGAGAAGGTTTTCTTACTTAATAATAGGATAATGAAATGGTAGAAAATTTCAGCTTCCTTAATCTCCCACTCTTCTTCTTCTCTTACTACTTTGTTGCTCACAGAATTTTCTTTTTCCTCATTTCCTCGCTGAATGCAAGCATGCATATATATATATATATACACAATGCATTGCTGAGGCTCTCCCATTCTCACTCTCTCTCTCTCTCTTCTAGTGATTCTGTGGAATCTAATCAAGTTTTGCAAGTCCAAGGCACATAATTCGGTCGCATCTCCTATATTGCATGCAAGCAAATAAGTGGCAATATTGCCACCAAAAAAAATCTGCCAAAGTTTCTTTTTTTTTTTTTTTTTTTTTTTTTTTTGTATATTTGTGTATTTGTGTGGGTTTCTTAAATTGATACACTAAGATTTTTTACTAAGGTATTTGGTAAGAATAATTATTATGTTGAATCCTTATTAAAATAATTTATAGACAACAAATATTGAACATCCACAAAATTATTATTCCTAATAATGTCTTTGATTGAATTGACTTAATTTAAAACTAACTTTTACACTAATATATATTTTAGATAAACTCTGAATAAAGTTAATTAATTGATTTATTTATTTAATTATTTAATTATTTTTATTTATTTTTAGAATAATTAAATGCGGGTTTTCACATTGGTTGAGCAGTGAAGTGTGCGCTCGAGCGGTTTTCGCAGCTCTGTTTGTTATAAACTGTGTCGTTTGCTCGTTTTAGAGTTTAACCCGTCCAGATTCTTAGAGAGGAGAAAAATACAAAGTATTCTACGTCAGAGGGTCATTTTATATGAGTTTCCTTGATGTATAGAAGGTGATCACTTGATCAACGAACTATATAATGTCAAACATCAAGGGTTGTTTAGTTCTTTTATTCACATAAAGAAAGAGGTGTTTTTCGATAGATTCCAGAGAACTTGGACATGAAACATAGATGGATTTTGGAGTAGCTTATTGTTGTAGATTCGACATCGGCGTTGTGAATTCAACGTTGGGTAAAGCAATTCCGAGGTGAAGACCGTGGTGGAAGAGACACATTGAGTTTGGTTCAATTCAGGCGTGAATTTGTTAGGTAATTGAGGGTACTTATGTGTAGTTTTTTTTTTATTTTCTTACTGGATTATTTTGTAGCCATGGTCTGTGATTTTTTTATCACAATTGGAGATGTTTTAATTGTAATCTTTTTCACATTAAATTATTATACCAATTTGTCGTTAATTATTTGATTGAAATTGAAACTCTCTATTTAAAATGGAAATATAATCACCAATTAATATTCCAATAGTTTTTAAATTTTTCATGGTCTAAAATTCAAACATGTGATGAAATTCAAAAATATTGAACATGAATTGGTTCGATTGTTTGACTGAGAAGTAAGTTGAAAATTAATTTATTAACTTTTTTATAAAAATATGTAAATATGTAAAAAAATATATAATTTTAAAAAGTAAAAAATAAAAAAATTAATTTTTAACCAGGCCTTATAACTCACCCAACCGACCAACATTTGTCAATCGTCAGTGACAATCGGTATGTAATCACGGATTGAGCTGATCGGAGCTGAAAAAAAAATTAAAAATTTATAAGACATTTTGTTGAGCTGATCACATCAGTGCGTGTCAGAAATGTATATTCATGAAAATGTTACAATTTTAATTATTAATATTTATAAAAATTTTCATTGACTTATAAATATTTTTATAAAAGTATATTCTCTCCATTTTAAAATTGGGTGAAGTAATAAAAATCTCAAAGTGTGATTTTATGAACGGTCTAGTTCTTTTTTTTATTTTATTTTTTATAAACTCAAAAGTTCCATTAAAGTGAAAATTACATAAAAAGATAGTTACTTATATGTTTGGATTTAATTTTTTAGAAATAAAAGTGATTTTTTCAAAATGTAAAATTACAGATTTGGACAATTTGAATTATAGAAGTTTCAGATTTTTTCTCATTCTAGAACAAATACCACATTACGAACAAAAACCTAACACTTTAATATAATACTCTAATAACATAACACTTCCATTTAACACACTAAAAAACTCTTTTGTGTATTTTTCTCAAACGTAACAATGTAACATTGAAAAAAAATTCTTTGGTGTATTTTTCCCAAACGTAATACTTCAATGTAAAAAAAAAAAAATCCTTAGTGTACTTTTCTCAAATGTAACACTTCAATCAGTGTAATCCCAAACGTAACACTTCAATGTAACATATTTTAATGTAACACATAAAAACACTAAAAAAAAACTCCTTAGTATACTTTTTTTCAAACGTAACACTCACAGTTTGAAATTATACATTTGTTCAAAACTTACTAAGGAATATTTGTACTAGTTTTGGAATGGTTTGAAGAATCTCACATTTTTTTTTTTTTTTTTTTTTTTAATTTTTACATTGGAATGTTATGTTTAGGAAAAATACATTAAGATTTTTTATTTTATTTTATTTTATTTTTACATTGGAATATTACGTTTGGGAAAAGTATACTAAAGAGTTTTTTTTTTTTTTTTTTTTGTGTTACATTAAACTGTTACACTAAGGAATTTTTTTGGAGTGTTATATTGAAGTGTTACGTTTAGAAAAAATACACTAAAGAGTTTTTTTGTGTGTTACATTAGAATGTTACTTTAAGGAGTTTTTGTGCGTTACATTAGAGTGTTACACTAGGGAGTTTTTTTTATAGTATTATATAAGAGTGTTATATTTGAAAAAAGTACATCAAGAAGTTTTTTTGTGTGTTACACTAAGGAATTTTTGTGTGTTACATTAGAGTGTTACATTAAAGAGTTTTTTTGTGTGTTATATTAGAGTGTTACATTTGAGA
Organism: Camellia granthamiana; assembly: GCA_036172215.1. Lineage (NCBI taxonomy): Eukaryota > Viridiplantae > Streptophyta > Magnoliopsida > Ericales > Theaceae > Camellia > Camellia granthamiana. The sequence continues at coordinate 30,408 of JAXFYN010001300.1, read as the reverse complement.
AAAATACACTAAGGGTGTGTTTGTTTTGAAGGATTAGGGAGTGAGATTGGACTATTAGTCCTACCAGACTAATAGTCCATTGTTTGTTTCATTTTTTTTGCTCCGGACTAATAGTCTCCCCGGACTATTAGTCCCACAAATATGAGACTATCCTATCCCATGGGGGGAGGTGGGATAGAAACCATGGGAAACCATGGGATTGGTATCTCATGGGATTATTTTGTGAAATGTCCATTTTACCCTCCATACTATTACTTAGCAAACAATTAGAAAATGATAAAATAGCATTTTGAACATTTATAAATTATTTTTTTAGTGTTGTTAATTTAAAATTATATATTAAATAAAAAATTTTAATTATAAAATATAAAATATAAATTTAATTTAATTAAAAATAATAAATTATAAATTATGGCCTTATAAATTAAATTTTTTTAGTGTTGTTAAAAAATTAAATTTACATATTAAATTAAATTACTTTTTTAGTGTTGTTAATTTAAAATTATATATTAAATAAAAAATATAAATTATAAATTAAATTTATTTAAAAATAATGAATTATAAATTATGGCCTTATAAATTAAATTTTTTTAGTGTTGTTGAAAATTTAATTTATATATTAAATAAATTTATTTTTTATTGTCGTTAATTTAAAATTATATATTAAATAAAAAATAAAAAATATAAATTATAATTTTAATTTAATTGAAAATAATAAATTAAAATAATTAAAATATTGTGCAAAAAATAAAATAAAACAAATTTTTATTTAATCTAGCTAAAAATAATTAAAATATTAAGGCTATGTTTAATATTGCTATTACTTAGTAAATAATTAAAAAAGGATAAAATAGTCATTTGAGTATTTATCCTTCTCCATAATATTCCAAACAAACATTAGATAACTAAAAATAATCAAATTCAGACATCTAATCCCATGACTAAACAAATATAGGATACAAATTTAGTTCAACCAAATAGTCCCGGGATAATGTATCCTAGGACTAACAGTCCGATGGATTATAATCCCCCTTTATCCAGTCCGTCCAAACAAACGCATCCTAAGGAGTTTTTTTGTGTATTATATTAGAGTGTTACATTTAAGAAAAATACACTAAGGAGTTTTTTTGTGTATTACATTAGAGTGTTATAATAAGAAAATTTTTTGTGTGTTAGTTTAGAGTTTTACACTAATGAGTTTTTTGAGAGTGTTATATTAGAGTGTTACGTTTGGAAAAAGTACAATAAGGAAATTTTTTTATGTGTTATATTAGTGTTACGTTTGGATATTAATTAATGTCAATGTTACAATAGGGACGAACACCACACCAATAACACCCCAAACGGGGTAATATCATCCACCTACAAATTATTTCACTAAATCTCCACAAAAAAAAAAAAAAAAAAAAGAAACGTAAAAACTTTCAAAAACTCCTAAATCAAGAAAATAACATACCCCAAATAAAAAGGACTAATTGGTTTGAAAGAAAATTTTTTGAACTAAATGGAATAACTTTTCTCTAAATGGGATTTATGAGTAATTTTTCTTTTAAAATATTAATTACTTATTTTATTTTTTATTATCTCAAAATATTAGTTATTTTTTCAAAAATTAAAAACTAAAATAATATGAATTTTTTATTTTATCATTTTTTTAAATTTATTAACAACAAAAGAAATACAATTATGACAATTAATATTTTTAAAAAAATATATTATCAAAGAGTAATTTTGAAAAATTAATTTTTTTAAATTGTAATAATTATAATACTACTAAAAAAATTAAAATTTTCAAAAAAAAAAAACTATTAATTTAGACATGAAGGAGTACTAATTTTATATTTTACCTATTTGGTTATCAATAATGCCATATGTATCAATTAGTATACTAATTGATAATGTAACATAATTTAAGAAATTTTTAATATTTATAATTTGTATAATAAATGAAATCAAGAATAATACCATGATTAATATTCAAAAAATGCTTCGGACCCCCACTGGAGGTCGACCCCCAATAAAATGGCGTGCCATGATTATAAAAAAAAAAAAAAATTTATTTTATTCTATTTTTAAGTTTCAGTGGAGGCTCGTCACCTCACACTGCGGATCTGCAGCAAAACCCTTAATATTAATACGCTGATTAATGTAGGTAGCAATATAATTTTAGTTATTGTTTTTTGAACATGAAATAAAAGACTGGGGTCCACCCTCAGTCCGTACTCTACCATAGTCGGTAGTCCCTCCACTTTTTTATTCTCTCTCTCTCTCTTCTATACAACAACAGTACAAATTCAAAATTTTTAAGCAACAATGGTAGGTACTTGAAAATTTTATGGTTTAAATGGCTTAAATCACTCAAAATAATATCGTTTTAAGTATAAAATGATATAAAACGACGTCGTTTTGACAAATTTAAACAATTTGAGCCACAAAATTTTAGACTACCAAATATTTTTTTATTTTAAGCCATAGTTTATCAAAAAACAAGAAAAAAAAAAAAGTAGTCAATACCAAAGCTTTGTTTGTCATAACTTAAAAAAATTAAAAGTTAAAAAATTACTATCTTATTTAAGTCACATCATCTTATTTAAATCACAACATCTTTCTATTACATCATTTCAAACCTAACTCATATCCAACCTATATTTCATAAAAAATTAAAAAATGCACTTATTTAGATCATCCAAAATCAATCCCAAAATTCATAACACTATATTAATTCTCTATTTGGAATATATATTTGGACTAAAATAATCATATAGAATAAAATTAACTATGAAAAATGATTTGTGGCTCTAAAACTGCTGGCACTAATGGCACTAATTTCCTGTTTTAGTAACTTTATTATTATTATTTTTTTTTACCTGATATAGAAATTCGGGACATTAGTGCCCCTGAATTTCGAGCTCCATATCAGAACTGATTATCTATTTTGGCGTAATGATTATATAGCACGTACCTACGAGGTCTTAAGTTAAACTTTTTAAAATGAAATTTGATACCTTTTATAATGGTTAGTTTATTTGTTTCTTATCATGGAGGTTTGTATATGATTTGTTATAGTTGGTGAGCTTCGTTTGCGACTTTGAGCTATTTTAGAAAGATAGTTAAGAATTATCTTTTAGTTTTTAATATATTTTAAATCATATTAATTCTCATATTTTATATATATTTTTAAAAAAAAAATTAAAAAATTAACTTTTAACTATCTTCTCAAAATACCTCTTTATATATAATTAGTAGTGATAGTTGAATTTAACTTAATAAATTAATTGTTACATTTTATTGATTTTTTAATTATTATAGATTAATGATCTTTTAATTATGTAAATATTTTTATAATGTAATTACTCTCTCATCTATTAACAAAACCAAAACAAGTCTAGGTTCATAACATTTTCGATATGAAAAATGATTGATAATTTAGGATGGTTTGAATCACTCAAATTTTAGAGCATCCTCATTGACATTTTCAAAATCATTTTTTAGCTAATAAACATTAAAAAATCAATTCCATCAAATTTGCTTGCAGCTCGTTAAAATTTATGTTTGTTACAGTATCTCATTACAACAAGCGAGATACTGTTCATCGCTAGATTAGTGTTATCGGATGTCTACACGAAAGTTTGGCCAGACGTTGGGCCGGTCAATCGGTCAACGACAATTTTTTTTTTTGGGGTGTATTTTTTAAGATTTGTTTGGTTGGTAACTTATCAATTTAATAAAAAAAAGAAAGATTAACAAATATAATAAGAAAATAATATTTTAATAAGAATAAATTAGAATAGAGAGTTTGATGCAATAAGTGTTAAAAGTTGACTAGCTAAAATAACAAAATAACTTTAATTTAATTAAAAATTTGAAAAAGTTGGTATGAATGCTCTTATAAGTTGGATAGCCGTTTCGATGAATGGTGTAATAATTGTCAATTGTGATTGTCATTTTTGTCCACTAGATGACTATTACTCTTATTTTCATAAGACCAATCAGACGATTGACATATATAAATTCATGCAATTCAGAAATTTGATAATTGTGACATTGCTTTTTTGATATATAGGATTGTTTTGAGAAGTTGGTTAAACATTAATTTTTTGATTTTTTTGATTTTGATTTTTTATCTTTTAATAGGTAAAAAATGCTTAAAAATATTTTTTAGGAAGTTGTACTTTCTTATTTTTCGTATTTTTTTTTTTACTGAATTTTTTTTAATATTTTAAACAATTTTTTTTTACTTTTTAGACATACCTAACATAAATATACCTAAAAAGTAAAAAATTTGTGAAAAAAATCTTTTAAAAATTCACTAAATACAAAAAATACAAAAAAAGACGAGAATTTAATACATTTTTTATATTTTTATGTATTTATTAATTTTTAAAAATATTTTTTCATAATTTTTTTACTTTTTAGATATATCTAAGTAGGGTGCATATAAAAAAGTAAAAAAAATGTTTAAAATTTTAAAAATATTAACTAAAAACAAAAAAACACGAAAACTAAAAAATTCAATTTTTAAAAAACTTAATCTAAAAAACTCAAACCAAAAACACTTGTGACTCAAAATAAATAAAAAATAAAAAATTAACTTTGAAAAATATTATAAATCCCAAATAAATGATCAAATAAATTATTAAATCTCTTATATAAATATGAAACCTATACACATTTAATTTTGTGTAAATCTAACACTCATATGAAAAATTTAATAATTTATTTTATAATTTATTTAGAACCCTAATATAACTCAGTAACTTTTAACCAACTTTTTAAGTCAGCCATGGATAAGTATGGATATGACAGCGTGTCCTTTCCAGACTTTAATGCTCTTCACTTTCATCTTCTCAATCTCCACTGCATCTCCTTTTATGTAAGACCTCTCTCTCGCTGCATCTCTCTCCTCATTCAATCTTGTTCACGTACACCTCATTCAATTCGTCTAATACTAGTACCAGTTTTCTCTCTCTCTCTCTCTCTCTCTCCTACCTGTGAAAAAGTGAAAACAATCAAACAAACAAACAAACAAAATCTTCTGTAATTTCCCAACTCTCTCTCTCTCTCTCTCTCTCTCTCTCTCTATTCCTCTAATTTTCTCTCTTACACTCTCACTTTTTTTTCTCTCTTAAGTTCCAAACATAGTGCATGTGAATTCAATTCCAAACCTCAAAAAGAACCAGGCATATTAATTTCAGCTTTCATTGTTCTTTTCAATCAATGTTTCAATTTCCTCGGTTCCAACCTATATATTTATATGTAGAAAAATATATTATACACTTCATATATATATATTTTGATTGTACATACAGACACCATGATCATCATCACATCACACATTAAATGCAAACCCTATTTCTCTCTCTTGGATTAATCGACATTGAATGTGCAATCCTTCTCTGCTAGTGTATGATTCTATTGACTGGTCTTTTCAGTCTCTTTCCACTTCTCTCAGCTCTGCACTTCCTCTTTCTCTACAATTGTCATCTTTAAAGCTTTAAAGCCCCTCTACCCCCACTTGGGTTTCATTCATTTTTCTCCATCATTTAAGAGAGATAGAGAGGAGAGAGACAGGAATGGGGAGAAAACCCTGCTGTGATAAGAAAGGGTTGAAGAAAGGGCCATGGACTCCTGAAGAAGACGAGATCTTAATCGACTACATCAAGAAGAACGGCCATGGAAGCTGGCGTTCTCTGCCTAACCTCGCTGGTTCTCTCTCTCTCTCTCTCTCTCTCTCTCTGTATATGCAAGCATGTTTCGTGCTTGAAATTTGGATTTTTTTTTTCTACTTAGTCAACTCAGGCACTCGTTTGACTATTTTGAACTGTTTTTTGTTGGGTTGTTCGAATTGTCTTTTTATTGCAGATAAGAAACTTCTATGTATGTGCGTACGACACATATAATCAACTTTGTTAGGTTATTTCTAGCTCTTTCTCACATTTTATATAAATCACTTAAATTTGAGTAAATTTCACTTATGGTAAAGTTGTAAATTTGAGAGTCACCATTCAAAATTTTGAGTAAACATGTGATTTTCTCTTAATTGGGGTCGAAATTTAAATTTGGCTAATTTAAATTTATGTAAATTTTAAGTCCTGGATTGAAGATGGCCTTGCACAAAGGCTATATTTAGATTTTGAATTTGGCTAAAAATTTAGAAAGAAAATGAAAAAATAAGAGAAATTAAGGAAAAAAAATTAATTTATATTTCATTTGTATTTTCTCTTCTAACTCATTCAAATCTGACATGACAAAAAAAAGATATATATATATACATACATTATGATATATGTGCTTGTTAAAGTAAGTTTATTTATTTATTTTTTTTAAGCACTCAGCAGATGCTAGTGGGTGGGTCAACGCTTTTCCATGAGCTCAAATCTCAATCTTTTTCCCGAATCTTGATCCCCAACTCTGTATTTAGTTGAAAAATTTAGGGAGAAATTTTGAACGAAAAGGAAAAAAATGTGTAAAATTTGATGAAATGTAAATATATTTTATTCATATTTTATATATATATATATATATTTTCTTTTTAAATTCTTTTTTAAATCTCCTAATCAAAACCAAACCGAACGTAAATGTCTATCTAGGAAAATTATTTGATATTCTTGGGCCAAGTCAATAGGATGCCTCTGATTTTTTTTGGTTAAATCAGTGGGTTCTTTTTTAGTGGTCAGGATTATCCAGATCAATTTACGCTTATTAACACTAATTACATTTCCCGTCCAAATTAAAGACAGATCATTCATGTCGGGAATAGAGAATTCACAAAATTCACAAAGTAATTACTTTCTCCAGGCTTGGTTTTAAGAATTTAACCGGGAACAATTTTGTGGGTGTTTTGGAAAATTATTATTTTAGTAAAGTATTTTAATTTTTGACTGTTTTAGTAGGTTAAAATTTTTGTATTTGGAAAGATAATTAAATTTTTTTTTATAGTTAGATATGATGTTTGTGAGAGAAAAAGTAAAATAATTATGAATTTGATGTGACATTTTATTTTATTGACTATTTTAATCCATTTCATCATTTTACAAATTCTAGCCCAAAAAAACCAAAAAAAACTTTTGCCAAACGACCGGAGTTTTAACCTAGTGTTTTTTATTGGAATTTTGAGATGCATGACAAGTGTCATGTGTAGAATGGTGTGCTTCATAATCACCAAATAATCACTCGTCTGTCTGGAAATTTGATTCCCAAATCTCTCTCCCGAAATCTAAGAACATGTTTAATTGGATGGATTAGAATATAAGATTGAAATTATTAATCCGTGAATCCAATTATCTTATGCTTGTTTTAATATTTGGTTTAGGATTATTAATTCAATGGATAATTAATCCAACAAATTTGTGAGATTATTGGTAATGGGGTAGGGGTGAGATTATTAATCTAATGGATAATTTATCCTATTAATCTAATTGGATAGTGAATACTACACTAATTTGATAGGATTATTAATACCTCACTATTAGTCTTGTGAATCAAACATGGCCTAAGAGTGTGTTTGTTTTGAGGGATTATTCCATGAGATTGGATTATTAGTCCATGTTTGGTTCAAAATTTTTGAACCGGATTATTAGTCCTTTCAGATTGTTAGTCCTAAATCCATTGGACTATTGTGTCCCATGGGGGGATATGGGATTAGGTGGTGAAATGATTGTTTTGAGCCTCTACTATTTAATTATATATTATATTTAATAAAATTCAATAAAATTTAAATGTCTCAATTTAAAAATAAAATAATTTTATTTAATTTTTATTGATATTTTATTTATTTAATTTTTTATAGATATTTTATTGATTTTTTATTTTAAAATTTTGTTTATATTTTATTTAATTTCATTATTTAAATTTTAAAAGATTTTTTTATTTAATTTCATTATTTAATTATTATTATTTTTTAAAATAAGTTTATTTAAAATTTTAATTAAAAAAGACATATATTTTTATTGATATTTTATTTATTTAATTTAAAAAATAAATTTATTTAATTGTGTAAAAAATAAAATAAAATAAATTTTTATTTAATCTAGTTAAAAATAATTAAAATATTAAAGATATGTTTAATATTGTTATTACTTAATAAATAATTAAAAATGATAAAATAGTCATTTAAATATTTATCCTTCTTCATAATATCTCAAACAAACATATAATTCATATCTTATCCAACCAATTAGTCATTTCCTAACATCTAATTCCATGACTAACAAACATGGGATACAAATCCAATCCAACCAATAGTTGAAGGACAATGTATCCAGGACTAACAGTCCGGTGAATTTTAATCCATCCTTATCCAGTTTGTCCAAATAAACACACACCCTAAAGGTACAATCCCTTGAGCTAGGGAAGTGAACTCTTGTTATTAAGTAACTCAGTCGTATATATATTTTGAAATGGATTTCAATGAAGGAATAGAGGAGAAGACACTGACTTTTCAGGTGCTGGTTCAAGTCCATGGGTTTCCTAGTTTTTGCAGTTGTTATATTGGCTCTAATTGTTTTAACTAAGCCCTCATTTGCCAAATTGATACTTTTTTAGTTGGATAGACTGAGATAAAAGAAAAAATGATTGATTATATATGATGTGATATTTTGAATGAGACCTAAATTTCAATAATTAATAGGATTGGCAATAATGTGGGACAAATTTTTACTTATCCTATCCCCAATGGGGGCATAGAATATTTCAAGTCTTGGTAAAAAAAAAAAATTAATTATTTAAAGATTTCAATTTGAGTCATGATGCCCACAAGGTATGCCCATGGTTTGCACAAATATTAGCCAAGCCATAAAATTTATTTTTTATAGTTGGTTGAAAGCCTCATAACTTTCGTATATTATCGATATGGGATTCAAAGCTTACTTAAACTACATTTTGGTAAGCAAACATATGTTCTTATGCATAATTGATTTTTCAACATATGTAATTATAACTTGTACTGGTGTTGGGGATATGGGGTGGGAGTGGCTCATATTCGTCCTGTAAAAGGGCAAAAATTAGTGAACAACTACTACGCTCCAGCGACAGCCTCATACACCAGGTCGTCCTTTTTTATCTTGTCTATGTTGACATGTTTGACAATGCCCCTTGCTTGAATAATCAAAATTTGACTAGTGACCGGTAAAGTAGGAAATAGAGATGCACTTACGCATTTGATATGCATATTGTCCCAACACATTCTTGAGTGATTAGGTGGTAAATGGTTCGGCTCCCAAAAAAAAGATAAAAAAAGACCAGGTGGTAAATGAAGCATTTGCATCCTTCTAGTCAACTCACAAAAATATGAGCATAACAAACCTTGTTTAGATTGAGGATGGCTTTATTTTATGAAGATACATTACATGGATCTATTTTAAATTTTAATGGTATTGATTGTTTCATTAAGTCGTCTCTCTATTGAAAGCGTTTTCCTTAATCTAAGGAACATAACAATTGGGTGCTCAAAAATTGAACAAGAGAAGTAGTAGTAGTATTAACTGATGCCTTATGGATTATGGGGATTTTCTTCTAACAGGTCTTCTTCGCTGTGGAAAGAGTTGCCGCCTTCGGTGGACTAACTATCTTCGGCCAGATATCAAACGCGGTCCCTTCAGTCCTGAAGAAGAAAAGCTTGTCATACAGTTGCATGGCATTCTTGGTAACAGGTATTTTCTGCTCTACTCTCTGGCTGGTTCTCATATGAACAACATTCCTATCAGTAAAGAAAGCAGAGGAAAAAAAAAAGAACACAAAAACAGTATGCCAAGGACTATTTTATTGATGGTTTCAAAATATTTAATAGGTTTACAACCGCTATTGAATAATCTTGTGAAATTTAGTTTAGTTAATCTTTAATCAGATCAACATCACTTCGTTCTGATCATCTCAGGAAACATTCATGTTACTATACATCAGAAGGGATCCCCTATGCTGCAATTGTTAGGCCTTCCATATTGTAACTTCCATCTTAAGAAAGTATAGACACGTGACACAATACGGACGCGGCAACATTGGAAAATATAGGACACATTACATGGGGGACATGTGAAAAATATATAATTTTATATATTTATAATAAATAAATATAGTTGGCATGGACAAATGTTTGACACAATATGCTATCTTTTTGGAAGTGTCTGTGCTTCTTATAGCTTTTACCATTGAAAAATTAAGCATGAGACAGCACTACTTTCTGGGCAAACTGTTTTTTTTTCTTTCACAGCAGTTAATTGCATAGAGACTTTTGAATTAAAAAAGGAAATATTGTTGAATTGGTTGGTCTTTTCTACCGTGTTTTGGCGGAGTGTCTGTCCGTGTTGTGTCACATGTCCATTGCTAACATAGCTCTTTTTCCAATATGTTACTTCAATAAATCTGTGTATATACATATCTTTGTTACAATATGTATATGTATTGATTTACATGTGTATCATATCTGTGAACTTATCAATATTCAAAAAGAGCCCTAAAGGCCAAAACCACTGGAAGAGAGAGAAATTTGATTGAATTTTTTTTTCTATATTTATTTGTTTCGTTTTTTGTTTTTGTTTTTGTTTTTTTGTATGTACACATTTATTCTCAAGTTCCCTTGTTTAAATATGTATTCAACTATGTCCAGGTGGGCTGCAATTGCCTCACAACTGCCTGGTAGGACAGACAATGAGATCAAGAACTTATGGAACACTCACTTAAAGAAACGCCTACTCAGTATGGGCATCGACCCGCAAACACACGAACCCTCCTCTACCTTAAACATCCCAAACAGGAAACCACCCTCTTCCCCATCCACCCGCCACATGGCACAATGGGAGAGTGCGAGGCTTGAAGCTGAAGCACGACTTTCAAAGGAGTCATCGCTCTTCAATCCAACAAGTTTCGGAAGAACAAGTTCTGACTATTTCCTACGCATGTGGAACTCTGAAATAGGTGAATCATTTCGAAACATCCACAAGGGGAACAAAAAAAGCGCTTGTCAAAGCCCAGTTTCTCTAGCATCTTCGTCAGCGAAGTGTGGGTCAGTTTCAGGCACCACGACAGAGATGGGCGTTCCTCTAATTGGTTCTTATGAAGATACGGAATGCAAGGGCAATAAATTGTGCACTGATGATGTGATTGACGGTTCAGATTCATCGAGCTCCAATTCATTGGAGGATTCATCTGACACTGCATTGCAGCTGCTCTTGGATTTCCCGGATAACAATGACATGAGCTTTTTAGAGCACGATGACGATAACTATGTCTTCTGTCCTGCTATATTGTCTGAAAACTCCTTAAATTGCTCTCTTTGAAGTATGTTTTGATAGCAAGCCCGTGTTTTGGAGTGTCTGTCTGTTTGAATTTGCAGTTTTGGTTTTTGGTGTTTGAAACTGCTAACTAAGTACAAATAGGATTTATGTAATCAGTTTTATTCTATGGGGTCAGATTTGTACCATATATATAGAAGATGTATGAGCGTTAATTTTATGTGTCATGTCTAATTATTTAATTATAGTTTGAGATTAATTTAATGCTAATATATGCTAGTTATCGATAGTTTTTTTGAACTTGTTCCACTTGCTAGCTTGGTGGTTAAATTCGTGTATCTCATTAGAAAGCCATGAGTTTTATTTTCCCTCCCCCTGCACTATACCAAAAAATGATGATCCCCCCCCCCCCCCCCCCCCCCTTGTAATAAACTCTTCTTCTTGAATGTTCCACTTGATTAGGGTCGCTTTTCCTTGTTGCCTCTGTGTGTCGTCAGATCTGTCCATTATTTCCTATTTCCTATCCTACTCTCCAAAGGATACTTTCAGGAGCTTTGTTACGTGTTGATCGCCTCCCCTATTATTATTTTTTTACTCAGTCTAAGAAAAAAGTGCCGGTATATTGACACTAAATTTTTGTTCGTTGTTAGTAAAAATTATGCTAACTCCCAATCGACAGAAGCTAAAGCACTAACTTAAACAAACAATCAAACAAAAAGATCAAGCGATTGTATTTTTTGATTCAAATGTCTTGAAAGTATAAAGATTTCTATGTAACACTACTACAAAAACAGATAAAGATCACATTTTTTTTGTGTGATGTTTGTTATTTAATCACACCTTTTAAGTTTTATTAAAGTGTGATATTTGAGAGTGTGATTAAAAATGGTCATTTTTAATCACACATTTTAAGTGTGATTAATAATATTTAGATCACACATTTTAAGTGTGATTAAAAACATTTAAATCACATCTTTTAAGTGTGATTAAAAACTAATAAAACCTGTGATAATAAACTTTAGATCACACCTTTTAAGTGTGATTAATAATATTTAGATCACACCTTTTAAGTGTGATTAAAAATATTTAGATCACATCTTTTAAGTGTGATTAAAAACTAATAAAACCTGTGATAATAAACTTTAGATCACACCTTTTAAGTGTGATTAATAACATTTAGATCACATCTTTTAAGTGTGATTAAAAACATTTAGATCATATCTTTTAAGTATGATTAAAAACTAATAAAACCTGTGATAATAAACTTTAGATCACATCTTTTAAGTGTGATTAATAACATTTAGATCACATCTTTTAAGTGTGATTAATTACTAAAAAGATTCGACATATTTGAAGAATAATCAATATTATTTTTGTACGCGCATTTCAAGAATATAATACACACTATATACTATACTTTAAATCATAACTACATATTCAATGGAATAACGTCATATATTTCATAAATGAAAGTTAAATATGTTCAAAAGTATATACAAAGGAATTAAATAAAAAATTTTAAACTGTGCTTACATATATTAAAAAATATAAAAAATAAAAAAAACTTGAAAAATTAAGTCCTTGAATTCTTTGACCATATTTTGCATCTCTCCAAGAAATTTCCAACCTGAAAAATAAAAACATAAATTAATTCAGACACCACTAGAAACATATGAATAAACTAATTATTTGTAGAGATTGTTCTAGTCTTACAAAAGATGAAGTCCGACTAATCACACCCCTTCAAATGTCTTAACATTAAATACCTCTACCATGACATGAAGCATGTAAAAACAAAATGTCACTTTACCCATAGAAATTGCAAGTTCAACAGAAATTTTACTATAACCAACAACTTAATTTAAGAGGCTTTATCCATCTCAAATATTTAATATTCTACAAAAGAAATGCAATTGAATGTTGATTGTGAAAATACTTTGAGTGCATTTCAGATATCTATGGTGTGTTGAATGTCCGTGTCCCATACAAAAACACTTAACAATTAGGCAACTCTAACCTGTAGCCCTTCATAAATATGCCAAAATTTTGAAAATGCATTCCTTCACTAAAATTTATCATTCAATGAACATGAGTTACCTACACTAGTAAGAAGAATAAAAAGCAGTACAAGATTCAAGTTTTCTTCCTGGAACAACACTAAATTCCCCTGTTACAAACAAATATCACCATTAGCCAATCAAATCGACGAATCGAAAACTGAGAACAACACAGACCAAATAAGGGTATAGTTTCAAAATTCAAACAAGTTATTTTGATAAACCAAAGTCATCAATGAGTCTCTTTCTAGGCTTTAGAACAAACAATTGGAGTGCTATAAATTTTCAAACTTTGTTCTACACCCAAGAAAATGGGAAAAAGTATAAGCAGCGAGACCTAAACCCAAGTTCTCCTACAAACTAAGCTCTGACACCATGTTAAATCACCAACTTGAGTTATAAATTGCATTTGTGATGTAAATAAATAAATTTACTTTCATGCATACATGTAAAATCTATATTTATTTGGGCATCATGTCCTAGTTTTTTAATAATTGACACGTTCGCATGTTATAGCATGTCATATCAATGTCCAACGTTCATATCCATGCTCTTTAGGGTGTAAGTGACACAGACACAAATCGAAGTTAACCAATACTTGATATTCAAAGCAGAAAAAATTGAGTTGTGACAATTAGCGCATACTCAAAGATTCAAAGATTCATGTTTTAACAACCAATTATCAACGAATTTAAAGATCAAATGACAAGCAATTACCTGACTTTCAGAGACAGATGATATTAGAGGAGCCAAACCACAATCTGAGACATGTACTACAAGCTCATCATCAAAACAACTTGGGATTAGGGAAATCTGTTTCAAAATAACACGAGTTTAGTGATCAAACTCGTAGATCATACATAAATTTCTAAATCTACACATACATAACAAAGATCGGAAAATACAAATCAAAGCAAAACCATCATCAATATCTAAAATTAAAAGTAAATAAAAGAATATACAAATACTAGATTTTGGGGTTTAAGATTTACTAATAATTGAAGTAAGGAAAACAATATCAAAAAATTTAGATACAGTAGGCCACTAATTTTTGGGTTTTATCATAAGCACATAAAACATACATAATCTCAATAAGAGGTATGATAGTACTATGCACTTGCATCAAGGAGAAAATTACATAATCTCACTACAAGAGGTTTGATACATAATCTCGTATGAAGAAAAAAAGAAAGAAGATTTCACTATGCACTTGCATCAAGGAGAAAATTACAAGATACCATGCCGTGAATAAAGATCAGCATATGACAAGTTTTTAATTAAATTGAATGTGCTTAGAGACTCTGAAGTAGGATTTTTTTTTGAATCTGAAGGTTTAGTGAATGGCCCATCAAATGAAGATGAAGCTAAGAGAAGCATAACAGCCCAATCTGAACCCTCAATCTTCAACTTATGGTCATCCAAAACATTTATAGTACCCACATCACTAATCTGCAAATCAAGAATTGCAAAAAACTGAATACCCTTTGGATTGTCGTTTTCATTCAATTTCGGCGGAATTCTTTTACCGGGGCAACTTCCTTCCATGATAATCTGATTTTTACCATTTACACTCGAATGATGATGTAGTTTGCTGTCTAGAGATACCATAAAGGAGAGAGACCCTGATTTGCTTCCTGAAATCTTTGTCACGATCACTTGATCAGGATTTTGTCTCTGCCTCGGGTACATTAGGAGAAAAGAAAAATAGCCTAACCCATAAATGCAAATATACAAAGTAAAAACAACTTGACAAAGCTCGGATAGTGTTCGTGGTTCTTTACCTCGCAATAGGGAATGTATTCATCTTTTATGCTAGAGATCATATTCCCACTCTTAAATTTTATATGTTGCCCAACCTCCTCTAATATTTCTTTCACCTGCTCAAATTTCTTAGCTACATTTTCCATTTCCAATATGTCCCCTTGTACAAAAATAATACAGTTTCTCTGACATAGGCAATTGCAGAACTCAATCTCTACATTTCAAAAGTAATGTCAGTGGCACTAATCGACAAAATGATAAGTTATTCAGACACGTATAAAGAAAAAAAAATGATTAGATTGTAAATGGGATGATAAAAATAAATCACCCCCATTTTATTCATTGTAGTAGGAGGATTAATGACAAAAATACTAATTGACATCCTCAGTTAACTTTAAAAACATTTTTAAATGTTAAGAAGTAGATTCCTTAGATGTGCATATTCAATTGGAACTAAATAGAATGATTGTGCCAAATGTAATATTGTAAAAAGCAATATTAAATTCATCAAAAGAAATAATATATATAGCAAGTTAGAACGAATGAAGATCTGATACCATGAAAGAGGCAAATGAGATTGCTACAACAATTGCATGTAACGTGTGCCACATAACATTCCCCTTTGCAGAGGCTACAGAAAATGGTTCCTTGAGAATTTGGAGATTCACTCAGAGTTGCTCTTAAATCTCTTTAAAACCCAGTGGGCACAGTGATGCACTCACACTAAAACTATTACACGTGACAAACAGAGTCCGGATTAATTTTATTCCAATCTCAAATTTCCCTCAATAAAAAGGTAGTTCTCTGTTAATATCATCTCACATCTTCTCCATCAGTTGCTTCTCAACTATTTCTGTATGTTTATTGTGCTCTCTGATTTTATTTTCATGCCATTATTTCTTAAAGCAAAATTAGAGAGTAGAGCATATAATAATCCAAGTATGATGCAGTGAACATACTTGCCATTGGCCAAATGGAGAAGAAATAATTACCTGAATATGATAATTTGATCAGGCTTCCTTTTCCCGAACTAACATAGAAATCCAGTAAAAGCTCCCTGAAATTGAAAGGGAGAGTCTTGTTTTGGCTCAATGGAGTTGTAATCATAATCACAGGAATATAACTAGAACTAAATTACATAACAATCTGAATGGCATTTAATCAGCAGCATTACTAAATCAAACAATCAACAAAATTTGGAAACAAGAAACAAAGAATGACATAATGTACAATTCCTTTCATGTCTCCACATTTGATTACATCTCTAACAAGGCCACGTATGTCACACCGAGCCGAAAAGTTTACAACAGCCCAGTGCTCTAACCTGAAGATAACCAAAAGACATCTAAAGTTGTAAAAACATCTGACGGAAATCATAGAAATGAAGCCATATCTAGTAAATGCTTCCAAACCAGATGAAAAGAATACAAAGTTGAAACCTATTGAACCAATCAGAAAACTTGAACACCCTAAAGCAAATAATAGAACAACTGAAAAAACTATGACAACAACTGGAAGATGTGAATATCATGAAATTAAGATTGCTGTATAAATTCCAGGCAACAAAGAAAGAAAGTAAAAAAAGAAAAAAGGAAGGCATTAAACAATGAATGGGTCTCAAAACTCCAAAGACAGGCACAATCTTTAAGTGGTCGACAACATCATAACAGGTTCCAACAACTCTTAAGAATATGTTACTAGAAACTATTAACTCTTAAAAAAATATTGGAACCTCACTAAAACTATTCTCTCGCTGTATATCACTTTGTGGGTCGGAACATAAAGTGAGGTGCAAAGTATACTCGGTTTCCCATGGACCCATAAATATGTGCAAATTTAAAAGCTAGGCAGTTACTGATCCAATGCACCAAATTAATATATGCAATTTCAGATTTAAAATCTTATTTCGTATCAGTATATGCATAATGGTTCTAAAAAAACACTAACACTACTTTTGTCCTCCCCATTTTTTTTTTCCATCCGCAGGCATATGAAGAATCTAAAGCTACAATGAAGTAAAAGTTGCATCTATAACTATTATGGGGGTGAATGTTATTACAAGAGCGGATGCATAAATGTGAATGATATAGTTTGTTGTAATGTCTTTCTAGTGTTGTTGAATCAGTCCAATAAATGCAATAAAGAAGAAGCACTAAGCCTATGTAACTGAGTATGCCCTTTCAAATTGTCCCTATTGTAATGGAAATTCTTTAATTCAAGATGTAATTTATATAGTTTGTATTCTTTTATCAGCTGGGTATTTAGATTTATTACTCTTAATTTTATTTGTTCAATTAAAATAATTGAATAACCAAATAGAGTGGAAAAGTAAACCAAAAGCCGAAAAGAAAAGGCAAAAGGTTAATTTCTTTCCAAGTACTGAAAAAGCCTATTAAAGAACAGAATGCGAGAAAAACTTTGCTCTGACCAAAACCTAATCCCAAATTCTCATTATCCATAACTAGAGTGTGCTAAAGAAATAAATGAAAGATAATCAAATTAAATGAAATTTAATCACCATAAATAACACAAAAAATATATATATATATTATAATTACATGAAATCGACAGAGTCATGGAGGTTGATTACAGACCTTAATTTATCAAATGCAGTGTACATACATGCATTGCAATTTCACATTGAAAGTCACTGAGGTTTCTGGAAAAGATATATAAAAAATTAAAAAAAAAATCAACCAGAGGTGCGAAAGCAGATTGAATTTGAACTAAGATGCATATATCAACATGAAACGAATGCACAACAATTTGTCTAATTAAATCATAACACTTCTCATCTAACGATCAAACAAAAACTAATTAGCAAAGAATTAAAAAATAAATAAATAAATAACTAGAGTCGAATCATCTTTGAATCTGAACTAAGATGCATATATCAACATGAAATGAAAACACGTTAATTTGTCTAATTAGATCATAACACTTTCTTGTTTAATGATCAAACAAAGAATTAACAAAAATGTTAACTAGAATAGAACTTTATCTTTTGTCTAATTAGATCATAACACTTCTAATTAGCAAAGAATGAAACAAAAAATCTAACTAGAATTGAATTACCAGACTGCTGCTAAAGAATCTAACAAAAAATCTAATATGTGCAAAGGGGTTTCTGTTTTTGTAGCAGTGTTATTTCATTTGCTGCTAAAGAATCTGGGGAATTACCAGACTGCTGCAAATTCTCACCTGAAATACATCATCTTGTTATAGTAAACTCTCATAACAAACATATCGACTCACCACCATTACTCAATCCTCATAGATACCAAATTGAAAGACCTATAAAAAGAAATGTTCATACTTTAATTCCTTGAAGAAAAGCCAAAATCTACAATAAATATATGATGTTCTCTACATTCATCTGTCCTTGAGCTCTCTTTGTTTCAATTACATAATATCGTAGCAGTTATCCTTCATGTATGCCAAATATTTAGCAATATCATGAAACGATTTTACCATCTATAATCTGGCCACTGTCAAACCTGGTTCAAATCTTTAAACTACCAATCTCAAAAGGCAAAAATAGAAGCCTCAAACCCAAAAAGGTAATGCAGGACAAGGGTTATCCAATTGAGACGTCATGTTGCCATTCCATAAGTTCAACAATGAAGATATTTCATATGCAATTATTGAAACTAAACTTGAAAAATTATGGCACACCAGGCACAGATAACACACCAGGCACACCTGCGCCAAATCAAAAACATTTATCCTTATTCTACCAGCATAGACATACAAAACTTAGGTTATGGAAGCATACACCAAACTTGCTAGTTCTCGTACTCATCATCTAGCTCACAACAGAATCCAAAGTCGGATGCCAAGAAATGTGGTATATGCACATTTGGGCATCCTCACTGTTGAAAATTTTCATTCCAATTTTAGGAAAATAGAAACAGAAGTTGTGAAAGAAGGGGAAAACAACAACAACAATAACACTTTGAGTATTAATACGTACGCCCCCATCACCTTGGTTAGTAGTTGAGTATAATAATCAACAATCTGTGCCTTTGTAACAACACCAATTGCCGGCTTGTCCATTCAAACAAGCCAGTGCTTAGACTTCTCCATAGGAAATAATAGAGTGCTTCCATATAATGTATTCAAAGGAGAACCTAACTGAACCTCTGAATTACCATAATTTTTTTTTGCAGAGTTAAAATCCAAGTCAGGCCTAACAGATAACACCCCTGGTAAACCTACAAGACATGTATGCATAGAAAAAGAAATACTATTAATCTAACACTAAATTTTGATAGTGAAGTCTCCTAACATTACAATAACATTCAAACAAGCAGAAAACCTAAGCATTAATTTCTCCCAATTGATCATGGTGTTTCTATCTTTATCATAAGGTAAACAACTAACTAATGCACAAGAATACCTAATGATAGAACAATTAACAACAAACACAACAATTAAACACCAACCGTGTAAGAAAATCGAGCAATACAATAGGCAATACTTACACGGTTGTATCGCTCAATTTCAATATTTAACTATACTAGGCAATACCCCTCCTTGACTAATTAACATCAAACTGGACATTCAACTGTGTAAGAAAATCGAGAAGTACAATAGGACAATCAAACAATAAACCCAAACTTACCAGTGAGCTCATAGGAAGTTTTTCATCAATGTCACAGCAGAAACCGAAATGGGTATCCCAAGAAGCATCATATATACACATCTAAGCATCTTTTTCACTGTTGAAACCACAATTGAGACACTAATTAGACACACAACCAAGAAACTGAAAATTAAATTTATGGGGTTTATACAAACATACATAGTTGGAACATACCTACCTGCCCAAAACACTCTGTAGTGTTTTGACATAGTAATCAATGAGACGGCGATGGGCAAGGCTACTAGAGGTGACGGCAATGGCAGAACTCACAGAGTTGTTATCAAAACTTCAGCGAGCGGAGAAGATGCGACGGCGACGGTGATCGGCAAGGCTACTAGCGGCGGTGGCGACCGGCAAGGCTACTAGAGGTGACGGCGATAGCGATGGTGATCGGCGTAGTAGAAGAACAAGACATGAGTGCGGCGTAGTGAAGGAGCAAGAGAGGTCTGAGACAAAGGTTGAATAACAGAATTTTCAATCGATTAATGTGAATGAGTGTGTGTATATATATATATATGAAATATGAATGAGTGATGACTGACCAGAGCTCGTGGAAGACGTGACCGCAAATGGAGATGGATTGAAGGTCTTCGACGATGGGTTTGAGATCTTTGTAGCAGATTGAGCATATGGTCTTCGCAAATGTGTTGCCGCATACCATCTCTCCGCCTCTCTCTCTCTCTCTCTCTCTCTCTCTCTGCTCTCCGTCGTCTGCCGCCGCTCGATCGATCGATAGAGAGGGAGGGGTAAGAAGAGATTAGGGTTTTTTGGTTTTGGGCGGGCGGCAGGGAACAGAGCGGGAATGGAAAAAAAGGGGGGGGAATGGAAAAGGAGGGGGAGGGGGGAAGAAAAAATCAAATCTTTTAAAAAAAAAAAAAATAAAATTAAACAATAAAATAACGTTATTTAATTAATTTATTTTTTGCAACAGGGGTTGCCGTCGCCAAAAAACATTATTTTTTGTTAAAATAAATTTTTTTTAAAAAAATTTATTTTATTTTAGTTACTAAGCTTGAAAATTTATTTGTTTCATTTTCATTTTAATGAAAAAAAATTTATTATTATTTTTTATTTGGTAAAAGTAGGGGTAATATTTTAATGAAAAATATTGTAATGGTAGTCGTAGTGGTGAAGCGGCGACCGTGGTAGTAGTGGTGGTAGTGAAATGGCGTTTGCAGTAGTAGTGAAGGTGGTAGAGGAGATGGGTGGTGAGAGAGAGAGATAAGTGAGAGACAGATAGAGGAGAAAGACAAAGATAGAGACAGAGTGGTGAGCGAGAGAGAGACAAAGTGGTGCTAAAAGTGTATTTTCTTATAGTGGATCGATAAATCGAGAGGGAGCTTAGTAAATAGAGAAGACGGAAGGGAAATAGTGAGCAACGCGAACACAGTGGGAGAGAGAGAGAGAGAGAGAGAGAGAGAGAGAGAGAGAGAAATAGACAGACAGGGAGAGAAGAGTGATGAGTGAGAGAGAGAAAAAAAAAGAAAGAAAGAAAGATGAAAAATAGGTGAAAAGATATATATATATATAGAGAGAGAGAGAGAGAGAGAGAGAGAGAGAGAGAGAGAGAGAGAGAAAGAGCGAAAAGAGATAAACGAGAGAGAGAGAAAGAGATGAGCGAGAGAAAAAAAAAGAAGAGAGAGAAAAGAGACAGAGAGAGAAGATAGATGAAAGAAATAGAGAGAAAAGGGTTGAAGAAAGGGCCATGGACTCCTGAAGAAGACGAGATCTTAATCGACTACATCAAGAAGAACGGCCATGGAAGCTGGCGTTCTCTCCCTAACCTCGCTGGTTCTCTCTCTCTCTCTCTGTATGTGCAAGCATGTTTCGTGTTTGAAATTTGAATTTTTTTTTTCTACTTAGTCAACTCAGGCACTCGTTTGACTATATTGAACTGTTTTTTGTTGGGTTGTTCGAATTGTCTTTTTATTGCAGATTAGAAACTTCTATGTTTGTGTGTACAACACATATAATCAACTTTGTTAGGTTATTTCTAGCTCTTTCTCACATTTTATATAAATCACTTAAATTTGAGTAAATTTCACTTATGGTAAAGTTGTAAATTTGAGAGTCACCATTCAAAATTTTGAGTAAACATGTGATTTTCTCTTAATTGGGGTCGAAATTTAAATTTGGCTAATTTAAATTTATGTAAATTTAAGTCCTGGATTGAAGATGGCCTTGCACAAAGGCTATATTTAGATTTTGAATTTGGCTAAAAATTTAGAAAGAAAATGAAAAAATAAGAGAAATTAAGGAAAAAAAATTAATTTATATTTCATTTGTATTTTCTCATCTAACTCATTCAAATCTGACATGACAAAAAAAATATAGATATATACATACATTATGATATATGTGCTTGTTAAAGTAAGTTTATTTATTTATTTTTTTCAAGCACTCAGCAGATGCTAGTGGGTGGGTCAACGCTTTTCCATGAGCTCAAATCTCAATCTTTTTCCAGAATCTTGATCCCCAACTCTGTATTTAGTTGTAGAATTTAGGAAGAAATTTTGAACGAAAAGGAAAAAAATTGTGTAAAATTTAATGAAATGTAAATATATTTTATTCATATTATATATATATATATATTTTAAATTCTTTTTTAAATCTCCTAATCAAAACCAAACCGAACGTAAATGTCTATCTAGGAAAATTATTTGATATTCTTGGGCCAAGTCAATAGGATGCCTCTGATTTTTATTGGTTAAATCAGTTGTTTTTTTTTTTTTTTGTGGTCAGGATTATCCAGATCAATTTACGCTTATTAACACTAATTACATTTCCCGTCCAATTAAAGACAGATCATTCATGTCGGGAATAGAGAATTCACAAAATTCACAAAGAAATTACTTTCTCCAGGCTTGGTTTTAAGAATTTAACCGGGAACAATTTTGTGGGTGTTTTGGAAAATTATTATTTTAATAAATTATTTTAATTTTTGACTATTTTAGTAGGTTAAAATTTTTATGTTTAGAAAGATAATTAAATTTTTTTTTATAGTTAGATATGATGTTTGTGAGAAAAAAAGTAAAATAATTATGAATTTGATGTAACATTTTATCTTATTAATTATTTTAATCTATTTCGCCATTTTACAAATTCTAGCCCAAAAAACCAAAAAAAACTTTTGCCAAACGACAGGAGTTTTAACCTAGTGTTTTTTATTGGAATTTTGAGATACATGACAAGTGTCATGTGTAAGGAAAATGATTGGTGGCCCTAAAAACTGTGGCTCAAATGGCTCAAATTTTCCAGTTTTGGTAACTTTGTTTTTTTTTTTATTTTTTTTATTTTACCTGATAGGGAAATTTGAGCCATTAGGGGCACCCAAATTCGGGCCCCCTAACAGTGCTCTGTGTAGAATGGTGTGCTTCATAATCACCAAATAATCACTTGTCTGTCTAGAAATTTGATTCCCAAATCTCTCTCTCGAAATCTAAGGACATGTTTAATTGGGTGGATTAGAATATATGATTGAAATTATTAATCCGTGAATCCAATTATCTTATGCTTGTTTTAACATTTGGTTTAGGATTATTAATTCAAGGGATAATTAATCCAAAAAATTTGTAAAATTATTGGTAATAGGGTAGGGGTGAGATTATTAATCTAATAGATAATTTATCCTATTAATCTAATTGGATAGTGAATACTACACTAATTTGATAGGATTATTAATACCTCACTATTAGTCTTGTGAATCAAACATGGCCTAAGAGTTTTTTGTTTTGAGGGATTATTCCATGAGATTGGATTATTAGTCCATGTTTGGTTCAAAATTTTTGAACCGGATTATTAGTCCCTTCAGACTGTTAGTCCTAAATCCATTGGACTATTGTGTCCCATGGAGGGATATGGGATTAGGTGGTGAAATGATTGTTTTGACCCTCTACTATTTAATTATATATTATATTTAATAAAATTCAATAAAATTTAAATGTCTCAATTTAAAAATGAAATAATTTTATTTAATTTTTATTGATATTTTATTTATTTAATTTTTTATAGATATTTTATTGATTTTTTATTTTAAAATTTTGTTTATATTTTATTTAATTTCATTATTTAAATTTTAAAAGATTTTTTTATTTAATTTCATTATTTAATTATTATTATTTTTCAAAATAAGTTTATTTAAAATTTTAATTAAAAAAAACATGTATTTTTATTGATATTTTATTTATTTAATTTAAAAAATAAATTTATTTAATTGTGTAAAAAATAAAATAAAATAAATTTTTATTTAATCTAGTTAAAAATAATTAAAATATTAAAGATATGTTTAATATTGTTATTACTTTATAAATAATTAAAAATGATAAAATAGTCATTTAAATATTTATCCTTCTCCATAATATCTCAAACAAACATATGATTCATATCTTATCCAACCAATTAGTCATTTCCTAACATCTAATTCCATGACTAACAAACATGGGATACAAATCCAATCCAACCAATAGTTGAAGGACAATGTATCCAGGACTAACAATCCGGTGAATTTTAATCCATCCTTATCCAGTCTGTCCAAATAAACACACACCCTAAAGGTACAATCCCTTGAGCTAGGGAAGTGAACTCTTGTTATTAAGTAACTCAGTCACGTATATATTTTGAAATGGATTTCAATGAAGGAATAGAGGAGAAGACACTGACTTTTCAGGTGCTGGTTCAAGTCCATGGGTTTCCTAGTTTTTGCAGTTGTTATATTGGCTCTAATTGTTTTAACTAAGCCCTCGTTTGCCAAATTGATACTTTTTTAGTTGGATAGACTGAGATAAAAGAAAAAATGATTGATTATATATGATGTGATATTTTGAATGAGACCTAAATTTCAATAATTAATAGGATTGGCAATAATGTGGGACAAATTTTTACTTATCCTATCCCCAATGGGGGCATAGAATATTTCAAGTCTTGGTAAAAAAAAAAAAATAATTATTTAAAGATTTCAATTTGAGTCATGATGCCCACAAGGTATGCCCATGGTTTGCACAAATATTAGCCAAGCCATAAAATTTATTTTTTATAGTTGGTTGAAAGCCTCATAACTTTCGTATATAATCGATATGGGATTCAAAGCTTACTTAAACTACATTTTGGTAAGCAAACATATGTTCTTATGCATAATTGATTTTTCAACATACGTAATTATATTAACTTGTACCGGTGTTGGGGATATGGGGTGGGAGTGGCTCATATTCGTCCTGTAAAAGGGCAAAAATTAGTGAACAACTACTACGCTTCAGCGACAGCCTCATACACCAGGTCGTCCTTTTTTATCTTGTCTATGTTGACATGTTTGACAATGCCCCTTGCTTGAATAATCAAAATTTGACTAGTGACCGGTAAAGTAGGAAATAGAGATGCACTTACGCATTTGATATGCATATTGTCCCAACACATTCTTGAGTGATTAGGTGGTAAATGGTTCGGCTCCCAAAAAAAAGATAAAAAAAGACCAGGTGGTAAATGAAGCATTTGCATCCTTCTAGTCAACTCGCAAAAATATGAGCATAACAAACCTTGTTTAGATTGAGGATGGCTTTATTTTATGAAGATACATTACATGGATCTATTTTAAATTTTAATGGTATTGATTGTTTCATTAAGTCGTCTCTATTGAAAGCGTTTTCCTTAATCTAAGGAACATAACAATTGGGTGCTCAAAAATTGAACAAGAGAAGTAGTTGTAGTATTAACTGATGCCTTATGGATTAT
Source organism: Camellia granthamiana (assembly GCA_036172215.1). NCBI lineage: Eukaryota > Viridiplantae > Streptophyta > Magnoliopsida > Ericales > Theaceae > Camellia > Camellia granthamiana. Next base: position 4,993 of record JAXFYN010001300.1, on the reverse strand, counting down.
GGGGATTTTCTTCTAACAGGTCTTCTTCGCTGTGGAAAGAGTTGCCGCCTTCGGTGGACTAACTATCTTCGGCCAGATATCAAACGCGGTCCCTTCAGTCCTGAAGAAGAAAAGCTTGTCATACAGTTGCATGGCATTCTTGGTAACAGGTATTTTCTGCTCTACTCTCTGGCTGGTTCTCATATGAACAACATTCCTATCAGTAAAGAAAGCAGAGGAAAAAAAAAAGAACACAAAAACAGTATGCCAAGGACTATTTTATTGATGGTTTCAAAATATTTAATAGGTTTACAACCGCTATTGAATAATCTTGTGAAATTTAGTTTAGTTAATCTTTAATCAGATCAACATCACTTCGTTCTGATCATCTCAGGAAACATTCATGTTACTATACATCAGAAGGGATCCCCTATGCTGCAATTGTTAGGCCTTCCATATTGTAACTTCCATCTTAAGAAAGTATAGACACGTGACACAATACGGACGCGACAACATTGGAAAATATAGGACACATTACATGGGGGATATGTGAAAAATATATAATTTTATATATTTATAATAAATAAATATAGTTAGCATGGACAAATGTTTGACACAATATGCTATCTTTTTGGAAGTGTCTGTGCTTCTTATTGCTTTTACCATTGAAAAATTAAGCATGAGACAGCACTACTTTCTGGGCAAACTGTTTTTTTTTCTTTCACAGCAGTTAATTGCATAGAGACTTTTGAATTAAAAAAGGAAATATTGTTGAATTGGTTGGTCTTTTCTACCGTGTTTTGGCGGAGTGTCTGTCCGTGTTGTGTCACATGTCCATTGCTAACATAGCTCTTTTTCCAATATGTTACTTCAATAAATCTGTGTATATACATATCTTTGTTACAATATGTATTTGTATTGATTTACATGTGTATCATATCTGTGAACTTATCAATATTCAAAAAGAGCCCTAAAGGCCAAAACCACTGGAAGAGAGAGAAATTTGATTGAATTTTTTTTTCTATATTTATTTGTTTCGTTTTTTGTTTTTGTTTTTGTTTTTTTGTATGTACACATTTATTCTCAAGTTCCCTTGTTTAAATATGTATTCAACTATGTCCAGGTGGGCTGCAATTGCCTCACAACTGCCTGGTAGGACAGACAATGAGATCAAGAACTTATGGAACACTCACTTAAAGAAACGCCTACTCAGTATGGGCATCGACCCGCAAACACACGAACCCTCCTCTACCTTAAACATCCCAAACAGGAAACCACCCTCTTCCCCATCCACCCGCCACATGGCACAATGGGAGAGTGCGAGGCTTGAAGCTGAAGCACGACTTTCAAAGGAGTCATCGCTCTTCAATCCAACAAGTTTCGGAAGAACAAGTTCTGACTATTTCCTACGCATGTGGAACTCTGAAATAGGTGAATCATTTCGAAACATCCACAAGGGGAACAAAAAAAGCGCTTGTCAAAGCCCAGTTTCTCTAGCATCTTCGTCAGCGAAGTGTGGGTCAGTTTCAGGCACCACGACAGAGATGGGCGTTCCTCTAATTGGTTCTTATGAAGATACGGAATGCAAGGGCAATAAATTGTGCACTGATGATGTGATTGACGGTTCAGATTCATCGAGCTCCAATTCATTGGAGGATTCATCTGACACTGCATTGCAGCTGCTCTTGGATTTCCCGGATAACAATGACATGAGCTTTTTAGAGCGCGATGACGATAACTATGTCTTCTGTCCTGCTATATTGTCTGAAAACTCCTTAAATTGCTCTCTTTGAAGTATGTTTTGATAGCAAGCCCGTGTTTTGGAGTGTCTGTCTGTTTGAATTTGCAGTTTTGGTTTTTGGTGTTTGAAACTGCTAACTAAGTACAAATAGGATTTATGTAATCAGTTTTATTCTATGGGGTCAGATTTGTACCATATATATATAGATGTATAAGCGTTAATTTTATGCATCATGTCTAATTATTTAATTATAGTTTGAGATTAATTTAATGCTAATATATGCTAGTAATCGATAGTTTTTTTGAACTTGTTCCACTTGCTAGCTTGGTGGTTAAATTCGTGTATCTCATTCGAAAGCCATGAGTTTGATTTTCCCTCCCCTGCAATATACCAAAAAATGATGATAACACCCCCCCCACCCCCCGGCGTAATAAACTCTTCTTGAATGTTCCACTTGATTAGGGTCGCTTTTCCTTGTTGATCTGTCCATTATTTCCTATTTCCTATCCTACTCTCCAAAGGATACTTTCAGGAGCTTTGTTACGTGTTGATCGCCTCCCCTATTATTATTTTTTTACTCAGTCTAAAAAAAAAGTGCCGGTATATTGACACTAAATTTTTGTTCGTTAGTAAAAATTATGCTAACTCCCAATCGACAGAAACTAAGCACTAACTTAAACAAATAATCAAACAGAAAGATCAAGCGATTGTGTTTTTGGATTCAAATGTCTTTAAAATATAAGGATTTCTTTAAAATAAAAGTTATAATTAACAAGATCAAACAAAGGAAGCAAAGTAAATCAGAGATGATTTCGAGATGAAACCACCAACATTTTATAAAAGTTACAAATTACACAGAAAACTACTCTTTAAGTTAAAGAGAAACTATTCCTAAGATAGAAGACTAAATTGTTGTATTGTCGATCCTCACTCCTTGCAAACTTCTAGCCTTTTGTATCTTTTACCTGTTAGGGAAAATATGTGATTCCCTACAAGTAAATCAATCAATGGGAATAAAAACTAATGCAAAAAAATTAAATCAAAGGCAACACAAGAATTTTACGTGGTTCCCTCAATGTGAGGTACGTCCACGGGATCGAAATCCGATTCCATTATCAACCAAATAAGTTCCAAACGATTACAAACGAGACACTAATGGTCTCACAAAACCATCCTTAGGTGAATTCCAAATAATCACAAATAAACAAGAGGAAAGACCTCACCAAATAGATGAACCAAAATCTTCAAAATCAGAGTTGTAGAAGACCCAAAATAATCAATCCAAATCCACTTCAGAACAGAGGCAACATAACCATCAACAAATCAAGTAGCCTTGATAAATCTTCACTCTTCGGCACTGTTACCGAAGCAATAGAATTGGTATATAGTAGCCGCACGTTTCTCTCGGGGAAAAACAATACACCAAAAATTATATTGTGAATCTAAGATTTTTTTTATCAAAACCTTAGTTGTTTCCAAATTGGATTGGGTCTCCACAAATTAAATATAATATATAAAAATATATTATAATTAATACTAAACCAAATTAAACTCTTTTTCCAAAACCAATTGGGTCCTACACTCCAATAAGGAGGTATACCCAACAATTCTCCCCCTATCGACTTAGGTGGAGACATCAACCATACCCGCCAAAGTTCGACACTTTAAATGTTTGTCCCTCGACAAAGTCTTTGTTAACATATCTGAAATATTATCATCTGTGTGAACCTTTTCGAGTTGTAACAATTTCGAATCTAGCACATCACGAATCCAATGGTATCTCACATCAATGTGTTTCGATCTCGAATGAAAAGTAGAATTTTTACTCAAGTGAATAGCACTTTGACTATCACAATAAAGCACATACTTTTTTTGCTTTAAACCCAACTCTTGCAAAAATTTCTTCAACCATAACTCTTCTTTGCAAGCTTCCGTAATGACAATAAATTCAGCTTCGGTAGTTGAAAGAGCAACACATTTTTGTAATTTAGATTGCTATGCCACAGCTCCCCCTGCAAAAGTCATCAAATACCCCGAAATAGATTTCCTGGAATCAACATCACCGGCCATGTCAGAATCCGTGAATCCATCAAGCATCGGCTTACCATCCCCAAAACACAAACACACCTTCGAAGTCCCTCGAAGATATCTTAGAATCCATTTTACCGCTGCCCAATGTTCTTTACCCGGATTAGAGAGAAAACGACTCACCACACCAACGACGTGAGCAATATCCGGCCTTGTACAAACCATGGCGTACATCAAAGAACCAACTGCTGAAGCATAAGGAACTTTCAACATCTCTTCTTTGTCTTTCTCACTTGTAGGACATTGATTCGAACTAAGTTTGAAGTGACCCGCAAGTGGACAACCAACCGGCTTTGCTTTATCCATGTTGAACCTCTCAAGAACTTTCTCAATGTAGCTCTCTTGAGACAACCAAATCAGCCCCTTTTTGCGATCACGAACAATTTTCATACCAAGTATTTGCTTTGCCGGTCCCAAGTCTTTCATAGCAAAAGATTTACTTAACTCCAATTTCAACCTATTAATCATGGTAGAATCTTGACCCATAATTAACATGTCATCAACATAAAGCAAAAGAATAATAAATTTACCATCCGGGAAATTTTTCACAAACACACAATGATCCGAAGTGGTTTTAGGAAAACCATTATTCATCATGAAAGAGTCAAATTTTTTGTACCATTGCCGCGGGGCTTGCTTGAGGCCATACAAACTTTTCTTCAATTTGCAAACAAATTTCTCTTTCCCTTTTTCCACAAAACCTTCTGGTTGCTCCATGTAAATTTCTCCTTCAAGATCACCGTGAAGAAATGCGGTCTTCACATCAAGTTGTTCAACTTCAAGGTTCATACTTGCAGCCATGCCAAGTACAACTCGAATAGAAGACATTTTCACAACTGGCGAGAAGATTTCATCAAAGTCAATACCTTTTTTTTGCCCAAAGCCTTTCACAACAAGACGTGCTTTGTACCTCAGATTCTTACTATCATTCTTCAATTTGAAAACCCACTTGTTTTTCAGAATTTTCCTCCCTTTAGGCAACTTCACTAAATCATAAGTCTGGTTTTCAAGCAAGGAATGCATCTCCTCGTCCATGGCTTTTTTCCAATCACCTTTCTTTGCATACTCAATTGCTTCTTGGTAGCTTTCAGGCTCCCCTTGATCGGAAATCAATACAAATTCATTGGGAGGATACTTTCTTGAAGGTTGTCGATCCCTTGTAGATTTTCTCAACTCAAGTTGTGG